>UNPT01000024.1:0-246793 GCA_900536445.1 Hymenoscyphus occultus
TATATATAGGAGCTTCCCCGGAAGTGGGGTCTCTCTTTAAACTGTCACTAGTAGATAGGCTTTCCTATTTGCGACCCCTGTAGCCTAGGGGGGATTTTCCCCTCTAGCGTCCTTTGTCCTGTCTAGGAATGATCTAGGAGCTAGCCTTTAGGTGTTAGTTTCCGCCGGACGTTAAATAGAAATAAATAAATAAAAAAAAACTAATATAAGGTATTTTTCTACTAGAATATAAGATATAACCTAGTCGTCTAAGAAAGAAGCGGATTTATAATAAGTTTAATAAAGTTATCGGTATAATTAAATTCTACCTAAGGCTACTTACGTGCCGTACTTAGTACTAAGTACTACTACATAATAGTAGTAGTACTTATAATACCTTTACTCGGTATATATAGCTAATAGCCTTTATAATATAATACTTTCGATAATAAACTATTAGCCTTATATTATACTTTCCTTATTTGTCTTTCGGCTCTATTAACTTAGAGTTAAACTAACAAAAGTCTTAACTTATAAGTATAGTAATTATAAGGAACTCGGTTATAACTCTAGAACTTATACGAATTAGCCTACCTAGTATAGTCGCGCTTAGAGGGCTAGAGACTAATAATATATTAATAATAGAGACTCTACTAAATTAGAGAACGACGAATATAAAGACTATATAGATTAGATAGTAGATATTAATAACGATCCTATACTATAAAACCTTACTTCTTTAGAGAAGAATCGAGTTATATCCTACTACTATTATAGAGTTTAATTAAGTATAAAAGGCGACGAGGGTTCTAATAAGCAATTAGAAGAGGAGTTTAATAATAAAGTTTATAAAAATATTAAGGAAATAGGGTAGGAACTTAATAAAGAAGATTATAATACTAATACTAATAATAATAATAATAATTATAATAATATTAAGGTGTTAGGGTAGGAACTTAATAATAAACTTTACGAATCTATTAAGAAGTTAGGGTAAGAATCTAATAATAAAGATTATAAGTTAACTACTAGTACTAGCGGCGAATTAAGTATAAGTAGCGAGTCGAGTACTAGCGGTAAATCGAGCTCCGATAAGGAATAGTATAATATAGTAAATAATAAGGCATCTAGCAAGGGTATAAGTATAAGTAGCGAGTTAAGTTCTAATAGTAATAATAATTCTAAAACTAGTAAATAGCGAATTAATTAATAAATTACTAAGGAATAAGAAGCTAAGAGAATTAAGAAGGAGGAATATAAGTATAATAAAACTCTATTAATTATATTAGACCTTAATACTAAAGATAAATTAGTATAATAATATAAGAAGGAGCGATTTAACGCTATAAGTAGTAGAGCGATCTATCCTAAATATATCGAACTAGACGAGTTTCTTAAGGTTTTAAGTATATTTAGTAGAGCTTTAATATAAAGGGCGAATAAACTAAATTAGCGTTAAATTAATAGTTACTATTATAATATAGATAAAGAACTAAAGGTTAACTCTAAAGAAAAGCGGCTTAGACTAATAATTTAGAATCTTATATATATACTAGGTAATATAGACAAAGAGCGACGAGCGAATTAGTATAAGGAGAAGGAGGAGAACTCTTATAAAAAACAACCTAATTTAAAATAATTATTTCGTAAGAAGGAGAGCGCTTAATAAGCTAAAGACTAGGATAATATAGTTAAGGCTCGGGGGTAAGGGATTAAGGATATAGATATTACTTAGAAGTAATAAGGTAACGGAATTAAGGATATTACTTAGGAGTAAGTAAATAAGCGAATTAAGGCTAATAAACTATATAAACGTAAGAGTAGGGAGTACTAGGCTTAACTACTACTAAAATCGATAAGAATAGGCCTACGAGATATTAGGAAGTAATAAGTAGTTAACTAATTTACTTTATTTATTATTTTCTAGGTGTCTTACTTGTAAAATCTAATAAAGAACTAAAATCTTAATACTAATAAAAATACTACTATTTAGTAATAGAAATACCCCTATTTTTATAATAAAAATACTACCCTTTTATAACAAAACTACTACTAATAATATAGATATTACTTTACTAATAATTTTACTAGTAAACTAGTATCGTGATATATAGGTAGTATTTTTATTGTTATTAATTAATTAGGTAGTATTTTTATCGTTTATCGTATAATAATTAAAGATTTAGGTTCTAATATTAGATCTTAGTAATGAATATCGGGTATATAAAGTAGTAAATAAGGGGTATAGGGGTAGACTAGTTTTACTAAAAAAGACTATTAAAAATATATATAAAAGAGTACTTAATTCAAAGAATTTACTCTAATCTTCCTCGTCCTTGCTCGAGTTATTAATCTTAATATTACTATTATCTTTGTCCTTATTATCTCCTTCCTTTATTTATATAAGCGCTCTTTTAAGTTCGACGAGCTTCTCTTTAGAGACCTTAGAGAAGTTAAGGAACGCTAAGTTATTATCTAATACGCGCTAGCTTATATAGATAAATATTAGTTTATAAACCTATTCTACCTTAAGGCGGTTATATAAAGTACTTATAATTAATCCTATATAACTAAAAGCGTACTTAGAGGGCACTAAATTAGTAGGTGTTTTAAAGATTAAAACCATAATTTATAGCCGGGCTATTTAGATTTTCCGCCCCGAGGTTACATAATGTACGTAATTTATAGATAATTTATTATCAGATAATCGGCCTAATTAGTAATTATAGATAATTTATTTAAATTAGACATAATTGAACAACCCTAGTGGAGGGGAGTTGAGGGGGACGGGGAACTTGATATGAATATAAGTTTTAATTTGTTTTCGGCCTTCTGGTTTGGGCTTTAGAATCTGGTTATTTAGGTGGAATTTAGAAGCAGTTGCTTGAATAGGACCTCGGTGTTTATTTGGAACACGTCCTTTCTATCTAACGTTATTACCTTAACTATTACGGCATCCTAATCATATACTTAGGTCGGTATCGACTAGATCGGAAATTTTAAATCGCAAAAGCTATATATTTACTATTACTACTATTCTGTATGCCTGTATGCCTATACCCCCACACCCCCACTTTTAGCCTTACGTGCCTAGGCATTTTCACGTGTATTTCAACCACCCCCGGGCCTCACTGTCGCCCACCCTCACTGTCGTATAAGGGTTGTGCCCTAGTATGTTGTTTAGAACAGAGAGAGAGAGGGGATACAGGGGTACTCTACTAAACGAGATCTTAGACGAACTTCTACAAGTATTAGAATATAGAAACGAGTTACCTAGCTAAGATTAGAGATTTAAGGTAGATGGAAAACCCGCCGCCTTGATCGTAGAGAGAAGCTGGGCCGTTGAACTAAATGGGGTAGATACGGCGATAGAGCTTCTGGGGAATATGGTACTGTTGGTTAAGAGTGATAGCAAGAAAAGAGAATCAAGAGAGACAAGGCAGACAGGAAGTCGAAGACCAGGGGGGCTAGTTGTGGAAAAGGCTGTTCGTACAAACTCAATGAGACTATAACATTGCAGATGTGGTGTGAAGGGTCAGGTTTGTCTGATTTAATGAAATTGTAGGCATTAGGACAGAACAGAATCTAAGACTTCGAGGAAGACGAAGGATATAGTATTAAAAAAACTCAATGATGAGAAAATTTTCGGCTCTGAGTTTACAGTAGAGTTAACCTAATTAGACGACACCCTGGCCGACAACATAGAACCGAGGATTTAGACTAATGTAAGTGCAATTATAATATGAAGTATGAGAATGCTTCATTATTTTAAAGCACTGGAATGGAACAAATGATGTTGGAATATCTGACAGGGTAGGCTGCCGCTTATTTTCCATAAATGTGGTATGTTGGGGTAAAATGTAATTGCAAGGCATATTTGCATGATACACGATGCGTGCACCTTCTACTGTATTGCAATCCAATTTGACGGTCCACTAGTCGTTTCATTGTACTTCATGATACTGTGTTTCACAATGATTTGTATTCGATATATCTTGGAGACATGCCATGTGACTGAAATCTGACTACCAATCACAACGAGTGATGCAAATGAAACTACAAGTCAGATTGTAGGAGAAGCACGAGGTCGAATAATCCGTCATGTCTTTTGAGGGGAGAGTTGATCCAGTGAGTTGCTCTCCAAAGATTTAATGGGATGCTAGGTTCATGTCAGCCATCACGAGTCGCTATTGAAATACCTAGAGTCTAGATATATAACCTTTACTAATGTGTCTAATAAGTAACTGGGCGCCTGGAAACCTATCCAGGACCCCCGAGGAGCAAATTGCATAGACATGCCAACCTAGATCCAAGTGAAACTGTACCCCCGCACCAAGCAGATGTTTCCTCTCCCCATACTTAGTCCCAGGCAATAAGTCACTTTTGACCATGTATTCAGGGTGTAAATATACTGGAATATCCAAGTTCTGCACTTTGGCCTAGAAGGGATCAAATTGTTCGGTATCAAAATATAGTTTCCCTTGTCCATCGTCCCCAACACTTTGAAAATCATTTGAAATCGTACCGAAACATCTTAACTCCTTGATCGCTCTTCGGAGTTCCGCCGCTGCTGATATTCCGTTGTGCATGGGGATCGACGCCAAAGCCCTGAAGCGAGAAGAGCTTTTTTTCACTCCATTGGACAGATAGTCATTCGCGACTTGGGCAAGTTCCAAAGCTTTGTGTGGGACTGCTTTGCCTTGAGGGCCGGGGGAAGATTAGTCAGATTAACATGTATTCTACACTCTCTCGGTCCATAACCTCGATACGCCTTTTATGGATATCGAGAAGACGAGTGGAATGGACGTCCGGTGGACCTTTAAAGCTCGCCGGTGCAGAAGTCAAGGGAGAAAGTACGGTAGTCCATTGTTTGAGGCCATTCCAGAACGGTCGGGTTAATAATAGATTCTTTGATTAATATGGTCCCTCTGGGTATTTTAGCGGGTAGTGGAATGATATGAGAGGTGTTTGAATATATTCAAGTCCACCTTTGTTCGAATAACGAGGTAATGAATGCATCCGCATCGTGGGGGTGAAAGTTCCACATGGGTCTTGGTTTACCCATAAACCCTTTTGTAAAACCATGGTACCAGCATAAAAGCGATACCGAAATGAATGCCGAGATTCATATCAGAATGGTCCAGTAGGGAACGGGTAAATTGACGTTCCGGGGTATGGTAAATGACACCTTCCCCCCTCGCCTAAAATTAAGAATTCATTTGGTAATCCCCATTCACGGGATATTTCGTTTCTAAGCTAGGGCTTGTTACCAACGCATGTACTTTTATCTAGACTTCCTGGCTTGAAGCTAACCCTACTTATCATATACTCACTCATTACAAAACAAGCATGGGACCGTCTGGATCTCCTGGCACTCAGTTAGACTCTTCTCTGCTTCTTCTACCTGTACACAATTCAAGTATAACCACAGCGCTCTATAGTAAATTTAGTTAATCGTGCAAGAAACAGGCGTACAGTACTACGGGGAGGCAACTGTCTATGAAATCACATAGCTCACGCAAAAAGGGACTCTCTGACTTTTTTTCCTCAATACGCTTTTAAATATAACAAAGAAGTTCTATTCATTAAATACAGGGGGTTACCGTGCTGTCTGTAGCGTGGTGTCGAGAGTAATATAAGGTAGGTGCGAATGACGACGCACAAAAGGCTCGGACCATCTATTAAGCGGGGGGGTTCGGTTCAATTTACCTGGTGTCAGTCTCGTATGCATAATTCTGAAGATTTCAATGCGATATTTGAATACTGATCTCCTAGGTTCTGTTTATCCTCTCATTGGTGCAGTGTAACGTCGGCAAACGGACCTCCTGCTCTCAATCTACTTGATATCAATTTAGCCGAAACCCCTGTACAGTAACAAGTTACGTCAACACACAACACTCATTAGGTGGAGAAATTTCATGCTTGAATTTTGCAAATTCTATTTTTTTCAAATATCCATCATTGATAAGAAGGCAAGAAAAACAGAAAATGGCGAGCGAACCGACTACTGGGACAGAGATTGAGACACGTCTGTTCATCAATGGAGAGGTGAGTTTGCCAGACGAATAATATGAAATCACGTGACGGTGAATGACGAACAAACAGCATGTCCCCGCTTCAAATGGAGAAACATTTGACTTGATTTCGTCCAAGACAGGAGAAGTACTAGCCAAAGGCAAGAAAAACCTTTCATCAAGCTTCGTTCTCAGGCTCACTCCAAAATCACAGTGTCCGAAGCTTCCGAGGAAGACACAAATCGGGCAGTTGCGGCAGCCAAAACAGCTCAGCCTGCATGGTCAGCGCTAACGGTTCAGCAACGAGGGAGTTGCTTGAGAAAACTTGCAACGCTGATTCGACAACATGACCGAGAATTTGCATTTTTGGAAGCTCAATCCATGGGCCACCCAGTATCGTCCTACTTTCATGCTGAGGCTGCTGCGGTTCTTTTTGAGCATTACGCTGAAGCTGGATATGATATTCAAGGCACTTCTAGTTTAGCTACCCCTGGATTTGTGAATTTGACTTTCAGACAACCGTACGGTGTTGTTGCTGCAATTATTCCATGGAATGTTCCAGTACTCTTCTTTGCCAAGAAGGTTGCCCCAGCTCTCATCGTAGGGAATACTGTCGTTTTGAAGAGTAGTGAGAAGGCACCTTTGACGGTAAGCACATATGAATCTAACTTCGTTACGACGGAAGTGGTGAGAGCAAGATACTAACATCGCTTTTGAGAAATAGTCTGCCAGGCTTGCCTCTTTGATAAAAGATGCAGGATTTCCGAAGGGGGTGGTTAATGTATTGAGTGGTGGTCCCCTTTCAGGGTCTGTTCTCAGTCATCATATGGATGTGCGAGCATTATCCTTTACGGGATCAACAAGAACGGGGAGACTGATCCAAGAAGCTGCCTCAAAATCTAATCTCAAAGTGGTCTCCCTTGAGTTGGGAGGCAAGACACCAGCCATTGTCTTCGACGACGCTTGTTTAGAATTGGCAGCACAAGCCACACAATATTCAATTCAAACGAATAGTGGACAAACATGCATGGGTAATTCCAGAGTCTACGTTCAGGATACAGTTGCAGAACGCTTCATCGACTTATTCAAGTCAAAGTTTTCAACGGCCAAAATTGGGGACCCAACTGATTATGAGACCAATCATGGACCTATTGTGGATAAAATCCAGTACGATAAAGTCATCGAATATCTCGAAATTGGAAAGAAAGAAGGCACTGTCATTCTTGGGAACGAATCTTACTCGAGTGAGGATGGATATTTCATCAAGCCCACCATCATTCTGGACACCCCTGAAGATTCTCGAATCATGAAAGAGGAAGTTTTTGGGCCTGTAGTCAACATAAATATATTCAAAACAGAGGAAGAGGCATTGAAGAAGGCGAATGATTCTGAGTATGGCCTCTACGCATCAGTATTTACTCAGAATATTGAACGCGCCATGCGGATTGCGAAAGGGCTGGAGGCTGGGACGGTGGCCGTCAATTGTTCCAGTCCTACGACTGGTGCAGATACACCTTTTGGAGGATATAAAGGGTCTGGAATCGGCAGAGAGGGTATGTCATATCATAGTTTGGACTTCTTTCTTGAGACGAAAGCAGTTCTCGTGAAGATCGGATGAGGGGGCAGCGGAGTGTCTTCTGCTCATCGTATTGGTTCCTATTGATCTCTTGTTATTGAGCTCGCCCAATTAGCTTAATATTGATTGTTTCCCCTGCACGAGCCCATAAATTCAAATAAGCTGTAAATATTATTATTGGCCCCACGTATTCCACTGTGTTAGCCGAGGAAGCTGACAAGGGATACATTCCATGGACTAATGTACAACATAAGCACGTAAGAACGTTAAGGCAGGTAAGAAATAAGTGTATGACAAAAGCACAACCTCGTAAATGACTTCAATTAGGCCAGGACTTCCAATAAAGTTATAACGTATAAGTACGTAAGATGGCAGTAGGAACCAAGCGTATTTCCATAGTCAGCAGAGGAGCCTACCGTCAAAAATGGGGCTGGACTGTCATAGAGTGGCTACCGGTAGAGTATTTTCCTTGCTATCGGGTCTTACTTGTTGGAGTTGATGCTGTTTACCGTGACGCTCTTTGAGCCCTATCTAGCGTGCTCTAAGAGAAGTAAAAAACATAATATAGTATATTTCTCAGTCAGTCATCGTTCAGGGTGAAGGTTACTGTGACACTCTGTGGCTCAAAGAAAGAATATAACGTCCAATTGTAGATACGAAGTATATCCCCAATAGTGAACGAATACATAAATTCTTGGGTTTTGTATCACAGGCGCTATTGACAAGATTTATGGTCAGGAAAAGAATGGCCTAGAAATGAATTTGATCACAATGAGGACCCATCACCTAATGTGGGGGTCTCTCTGTCACATGTACCGTACGACCCCCCGCCACAACCGTCAGCACTTGTGATATATTTCACATCTTCGTCATCTTTCTAGGATAGAGGAATGGGAGCGGTGTGATCTCGAATTTCACTATAAAGGTATTCGTGCCCACGGACTTTCACAAGAGACCGTATGCGGCGGACATTATTCAAACCGGCGTGATATTCATGCAGCGTATACTAATCATGATATCAACCCACTTTTGCAGCAATATAAAATGTAGCGGTGAAGACGTATCATTATAGGTGTAGTAAATACGAATGAAGATCTCGAAAAAGTCATCATATTACCGGTCTAGGGATGCATCTCTCTTGCTTATACGATTGGAGAAGTATAGTGTTCAGGCTAGAACAGAAATCAAACTAGGGTACTTGATTTCATGGGTAATATTGCCTTCTAGAGAAACCCTTCCAAATGAACGAAATGCTCAACCATTTCAAAATAGCTAAAATATTCTCGATCAAAGGCCCGCCAAATAGCAGGTTCTGATCAAGGACCTCGACTCCTTACTACTACACATATCAAATTTTAAGACGACCAAAAGTGAAAACTTTCTCATGGCGGCTAACCGTAACATCGTATTTCTACCTTTATACAAGACAAAAGTACGTAGATAACACCGAGAACATAATTCAAGGAAATTTCCCATTGGCTAAGAGCACTCTTCTTCGGCAATTGAAGGTGTGACGAATTCGACTCCCGGTATTAGCGGCTCTGTCCCAACCGGATGTGGCTATTGTATTGTGCGAAATTTTTCTTTACGACTCCTTCAGGGCCATCAGCTGGTCTCAACCTTGCATGGATCTTGTAGGCTACTACATGCAGTGCATTGTTACCCAACATGCTCCTAGCCTCACGATTATCAACATCTCATGGAATCCGACACCGAACCTGTAGTTAGGCCGAATTCGCGTTGACGATTCTGAACGGTTCTCCCGAGATACGAAAAACAGCAGGCTCCATTTTGTTCTCGATTACAGCTTTACGTAGTGATTCTTTCTTTGCCTATATATCCGAGATGTCGCAAACAGCAGCGCTACGATTCCCTTCAACTGTCTTTCCTACTAACAGATGACTTGTCAATCTCTAGCCATGATACTCCCCAAGGTTCTGGCTTTAGCATTCATTTGCCTAACAAGTTTCACTGCAGCCTCTCCTGTTGACAGTGACGGAGAAAAATGGGGAAGTGATCTGGTCGTCAGACAAGAAAATTCAGAGACACAGGTCCGGAAAGAATGGTCAGTGACAAGTTACTTTCGGCACATACTTCAAGAACTAACAGGCTTCTTTAGGAGAAAGCTATCCGATGATGAAAAACTCGATTGGATTGACGCCGTCAAGTGTATGATGAGCAAACCAGCTCTAAACGGTCCTATTTACAGTGGTTCACGGAGCCGGTATGGTGATTTTATGGCATTACATATCCAAGCTGCGGATTATGTGCATTTCAATGTGAGCTCAAGTCGTCCTGATCAGATATCTGGTGCTAACCTCATTAATTAGGGTCCCTTTTTACCGTATGTGGGGTACCTTTGGAATGCTTGTGATATAATCCTAACGCATTTTTGTAGATGGCATCGGCATCTTTTGATTCTTTGGGAGCAAGAACTAAGAAATACTTGTGGATACGCTGGTTCTCAACCATGGTGGGACTTTTCGCTGGAAAACACTGCAGAAACCTTCCCAAAGTCCCCCCTCTTTGACCCAGTACATGGAGTTGGAGGTAAGATTCCCACACACAAAGTTCTAGGGGGGTTTGGTTAACTTTATCAGGTAATGGTCCTTGGGTTGAGAACGCTAGCTCCATCCCTGTTAGCAATCCTGCGGTTATTCTAGCTGATAGAACTGGTGGTGGTATGCAAGTCTTGTTTCCAAGCTCATGTTTTCTGTTTATTAACCGACAATAGGATGTTTGGACAACGGTCCGTTCGCTAATTTGACTGTGACCATGGGAATCGGTAAGCACTTGATAAATCTTCATTCCCAACTTTATTAATTGAAACCAGGAAACAACCTCGATTACAACCCACACTGCCTTCGAAGAGATTTTTGCCCCGAACTCATTGCCAGCGCTCTAAGCGATGAAAGACTTGCGGCCGTTAGAGACGCCCCAACATTCAACGATTTCAACATTGCTATTCAAGGGAAGAGCTTAGCAGTACCAGACGCCGTCATACATCTTGGTTTACACATTGGCATCGGTGGTCAAGTAGGTGAGCTTGCCGATACTTGGTCTTCGCCTGGAGATCCTCTCTTCTATATTATCCACTCTACTCTAGATAAGTTGTGGAATGACTGGCAACGTGCGGATTGGGATACGAGAAAATCGGAAATATCTGGACCAGATGCTATGTGGGGGTATCCATTCGATTTCTTCGGTCCCATACCGTACAACAATATCACTCTTGATTATTCGCTTAACTACACCAATTTTGGAAGTTCCGTTACGATCCGAAGCGTTATGGATGTTGAGGCTTTGGGTTATACCTATGACGATTAGATTTATAATAAGGGGATTGAAGAGAGAAATAGATATTCAGTCAACTGGTATTCTTTTTGTATTGGGTAATCTAATTCGATGGAATTCTCAAAGTAAACTCGGAGTCTTGATAGAATATAATGGTTCATTATTAAAGTCTCCGTGTTCTCGTGGTAAACAGGAAACGTGGTAGTAAATAGCCCAGCCCGATGATCGAAGCAATATAATTCCAAGGGGAAAATTTGAGAACCAGAAAATATGAAGTCAAAATATGAAGCCAACATCTGAGAAAATGAGTTTGACTTCCTCTAAAATGCTGGAGGTATGGCATCGATGATCCCAGAAAGTCAATGCTACTTTTTCTGTTCACCGTAAAGTACTCGTATCCCGCATGATACCAAGCTTTATGTTTCAGATTTATTGAATCAGGGGTAAAATTTCACGTGGTTGGATTTGGTTGCCCCAAGTAACTTCCGTTCCAATAACCGTCGCGGCTTGAACCTGTGGACTAGATAAGTGGCAGTTTTGGCATAGTCGATTTTGCGTGCACAACAGCAATCTGCGAAGATAGTACACGTATTAATAGAGGAGAGATGGTACCTATCTAGGTCAAGAAATTGAGGCGAGTAGTTATCTAGGTTCTGATACTCAAAGACCAGGCCAAGCTCTGCATCTAGTTTATGGGGTATCAGCAGTATATATACCAGCCTAGGCACCTAGTCATAGGGTCTGGACAGCTCGCGTCTCCCCCTCCCCTGTATACGACTTGTTATAGGCAGGGTATAACTCCACAATATAGCCCTCTAAGCCAATTGAATTGTCCGATTCATATGGAGGTATATCAGAAAGTGACAAAGGGGGGGGGGGGGAGACCCGAGCTGTCCAGACCCTTTACTGAGTTACTGAGATGGTACGAGTACCCATCCCTAATGAAAGAAACAGCATTAGGTGAGGCTCGGGATCATGTCGGCAGCGGCACCGAGGTCGGTAGCGGCATCGGCAGCAGTTCAACGCGTTCACTTCCCGAGGTCCATCGCATAAAATTCCAGTGCCAAGGCTGCCACTTGAACCTGTGGCTCAGCATTCCCGTTGTTTACCTACGGGGGTCCCGTAAACATCTGCACAGGCGATCGAAAGCAAACGCATCATCGAACAATCCACGACATAACGGAGTCGGATCTTTGGTTTAGCATTTGCGATTGAGGCTCCTTCCTCCTAACCTTCATCTCACTCGAGTATTTGTTTCTGCTTAGATTTTCCTAGAAATAATTGCATACGAGCCAACGGGGTTTTTACGCGCGTTCGAGAGGAATCCCCTCGTTGAATGATCGGCCCCCCTTAACATCTTCAAGATGTCCGCAGATGCAGGAGCTTCTTCGATATCGGTCACTGGTATGTGAGCAGGTCTTCTATGCTACCCGAGTTCAACGATCTAATGACTCACAGTTCGGGTTCGTCCCTTTACAATCCGTGAAGCAGCTCAAATGTACTTGGGTCCCGTACCCCGATTTTTCTACAACAGCTGACTGTTCATAGCACAAAATCAGATGGCGGACAGCTTTTTCTTGGAGATGGATCCCTCGCGGGTATTCCAACCCCAAAACTTGGGCAGAAGGGCATCAGACCAGTAATCAAGGTGCTGGATGACAAGTGTTTGTATGTAAAGCCCTTTCCGTTTAGAATCTGCCAATTGACTTTCCCAGAATATTCGACCCCCCAGAAGACAATCCAATCCAAAGATTTTCGAGATCGGTGGTTCCAAATATGGGCAAGAGGGTGAAGGATCAACAATTTGCGTTCGACCGAGTCTTCGACGAGAATACGACACAAGCAGAGGTATACGAAGCGACGACAAGAGGGTTGATGGATAGTGTTATGGAGGGATACAATGCGACAGTTTTTGCTTACGGCGCAACGGGTTGCGGAAAAACACATACAATTACTGGAACTGCTCAGCAGCCTGGGATCATTTTTCTCACGATGCAGGAATTATTCGAGAAGATTTCTGAACGATCCGACCTCAAACAGACCGAAGTTTCATTATCATACCTGGAAATTTATAACGAGACGATTCGTGATCTTCTAGTGCCGGGTGGAAGTAAACAAGGGTTGATGCTCCGCGAGGATGCCAATCAAACTGTATCTGTAGCTGGGTTGACAAGTCACCACCCTCGAGATGTTCAAGAAGTTATGGATATGATTGTGCAAGGAAACGAGTACCGGACAGTGTCTCCAACTGCGGCCAATGCCACATCCTCCCGGTCGCATGCGGTACTTCAAATCAATGTTGCACAAAAAGATCGAAACGCAGATGTCAACGAACCACATACCATGGCGACGTTGAGTATCATTGATTTGGCAGGTAGTGAGCGTGCTAGTGCGACGAAAAATCGTGGAGAGAGACTTCTCGAAGGAGCAAATATCAACAAGTCCCTATTGGCACTTGGTGGTTGTATTAATGCGCTCTGCGATCCGCGAAAGAAAAATCATGTTCCGTATCGAAATTCCAAGCTCACCCGACTATTGAAATTCTCATTAGGGGGTAATTGCAAAACAGTTATGATCGTTTGTGTCAGTCCTTCAAGCGCCCATTTCGATGAAACCCAAAACACGTTGCGTTACGCCAACAGAGCCAAAAATATCCAGACCAAGGTCACACGAAATGTCTACAACGTTAATAGGCACGTGAAAGACTTCTTGGTCAAGATTGACGAGCAGAGAGCATTGATCAATGAGCTTCAAGCTCAGCAGAAGGATGGCGAGGCTGCGGCGTTTGTCAAATTCAAGAAACAGAGCGAAAAGCGGGATGGAATCGTTCGTGAGGGCGTCATAAGAATCCGCGCCTCATTCGATAACGCTTCCCAAGAAAGAAAAGAGAAGATCAATGATATGAAGAAACTCCGTCAACTCCAACGCCGAATTTCGGTGTTATCTTCTTGGGTTGCGGCTTTTGATGCTATCTGCGACTCACGCGAGGACGAGGAAATGGCTCCAAGTCTCATGGCAATGCGAAAAACTGCCCAGGGTATTCTTCTTGAACTTGAAAATAGCAGACAACATTACCACCAGCGACTTGACAAGTGCAACTGGGAGCGAGCAATCGATTCGGCGCTTCAAAACAGTATCAAGCAACTCACGGAAGTGGATGGATCTGAAGGGGCTGATGCTGCAAACTTGACTAGAGAAGCTGAACTCCTCAAGTCGAATGCAGGAGCGCAGGCTTTACGGGAAGTATTGGAGCAAGAGAAGGTTGGTGATGCGGACGTTATGCAAGTGCTGCTTTCTGCCCAATTCGACATGATTTCTTCTCTTCATGATATAATGAGTATGACTGAGGAGGATGCGATCAAGCATGCCAAGGCAATTCTAGGGCGTTTGCTACAAACCTGCTCTACCTCTGTAGCCGAAATCGTCAAACCCGATGGATCTTTAAATGTGACTGAAAAGTTCCCACCAACAAAGCGCGGCACGCCGAAGCGCAAGAAGCAGGCCAATCTTCTAGATACGCAGGCCCAACCAATTCCAATAATGCCATCACTTGCGGCAGCCGCTCCCCAAGTCTTTGCATCTCCAATGAAGTCTTCCCCCAAACGAAGAAAGGCCGCATTGGGAAAGAAAGGCGTTGCGTTCACCCCTAAGAAGAAGTCACCATCAAAGCAACGAAGTGTCAGGTGGCGGGATGACACAGATATGGGTGCTCTGGCTGAATTTGAGAAAACACCACAGAAGCCCGTCTCACCAGAAGTATCATCGGCCGAAAAGAGCATTCCCGTACCAGTTCTGCCCTCGTATCTAGCCGCGGATGTTTCAAATGACTCTCTCGACTCATCTCCTATTCCCACCGCACCACAGTCATCAATTGACATCAAACCCAAGGCAAATCGATTTCAGGCTGGATTCCTCTCCAAAAAGACAGATGGGTCACCCCCTCCGCCTCCACCAAAGATGACACGGCTTTCCTCTTCCGATACAGAAACGTCGCCGTTGCGCACAATTGATGGAGGATATGCTGCGAACCGATCTCCACTGCACTTTGTTCATACGATGGGAAACAGTTCGACAGGTACGGATAGCGGGAACAACTCCTCTTCAGAAGGCGAAAATAGCTTTCAGATGGATCGATCCGAGAGCGCAAAGATAGGAAGAGCACTGAAGAGAGCCGGATCTGTTTCTCGCGCGTCGAATGACACAATCAGCCGAGCTCACCGTCGAAGAAGTCCTACTGCGGCCACTATGGCAGGATCACCCCCAAACGAAAACATGTTCACTGCTAGTCATGCTCGAAGAATGGTGAAGAGTGATAAGGAAGGTTCCTTTCATTCTAGCATTTTGAGTCCTCGAACACAACCTGTGGTCAAGAACAATCGTCGCACCACCATAGCTGAGCCTCGTGCTATCAGTGGCAATATCCCACTTGCAGCTGTTCGAGTCCCGAGTGGTACCCAAAAGCCCAGAGAGAGTGTTGCCGGCGTTATGGGCAAAGGGGGATGGCGTTAATAAAATCGTATTAATATCGAAATTGTGGGATTAGGTGGTTTCAGTCTTGAAATATGGTTTTTGTTTTACATTGCATAGGCACGGCTACATTATGATAATGATTCTACTTTTCTGTAGATTTTTCTGGCTTGCAGATTCGCCTTACTGTAGGAAAGGTAGTACGGCGTCCAGAGTGTGGCGTTAGCAAATGAGGATTGTTGCATAGCCAGGCTTTTGGGGAGACTTGGTTGTATTTTAGTCTCTTTTTCTGAATTTAAAATTCTAGCGACTTGTCTTGGGATATGGTTGTGATGTGATTTTTTGTGCCTTCGTCGACGTCTTTGACTTTGCGAGCTGGAAACTCCCCATGGCGCGAAGCGAGTCTTGCGAATATTCATGGTAAGATTACTTTATTAAGGGCTAGGTATCAGTAGCTGTAATTTCACATTGAGTCTATTTTCTTTCAGAAATGATGAGATTGTTTTGTCAACCCTATTCCATAGATCCGAGCTCAGCTTTTGTAAGATATACGGTTATTACTCCGAATCAGGGCTCGGCAAATGGATCCTATTCCATGGAATTCCAGCGATTCCATTCTATATGGAATAATCCCAAAGCATTTTTAAAAAGGAATGGAATATTCCATTAAAAGC
This sequence comes from Hymenoscyphus occultus, assembly GCA_900536445.1. Taxonomy (NCBI): domain Eukaryota; kingdom Fungi; phylum Ascomycota; class Leotiomycetes; order Helotiales; family Helotiaceae; genus Hymenoscyphus; species Hymenoscyphus occultus. The sequence continues at coordinate 16,005 of UNPT01000024.1, forward strand.
CGTCTGGAATTCCATGGAAATGAAATTACAGGGGTTATTATGACTAATCAGATATAGTACTATTTGAGAGGAGTGAACGTTAATTAAGTATACGATAATTGACTAAACTACCCCCTAATTGATTATAAATCACTAAAACACCCCTTAGATAATTGTCTACTGACTAAACCACCCTATAATTTATGCCCCACTTTTTAAGGGGTGGTTTAGTCGCTTAGGTAGCAGATATCGCAAACAAGGGGTATTTGTGAACGTGTGGAGTGAACCACTGCTTGCTGTAATGAATACTGAGTCAAACCGAACACTGCTATAAAGAGCGAACAACTAAGTAAGGAGAGAAGAGAGTTCCAGAGGAACAAGAGCTTATATACATAATGCCAGCGGCACGCACGTGCCGTGCTACACGTGATCTGACCCTAGTTCCTCCAACTCCGTGACAATTATTATCCTTGTTTACTAATTTATTCTTATTATCCTCCTTTCCCTCCTTATCTACTAAGCTATAATCCTCCTTAAGTAATATTAAAACTCGTTTACGCCGGGATATAGTAATACTAGCTTTCTTACAGTCTATAAGACTATTTAAAAGTAGATTATTATTAATATCTTAGAGGTAGGCGTCCTAATTTATAAACTTATTATTCTTAGAATCTATTTTATTATCTACTAAGGTAGTATCCTTTACTATTTAAGTATATCTATGAGCGGATAAAATACCTATATAGGTTTTAGAGTTATAGCTAACTTTAGAATACTAAGCGTACTTATAAATTAATAATTTATAGTCCTAATAAATCTAAGCCTTCTTTGTGACAACACGTACGATATGTTGCCCGTGGGCGTCCAAGGTGTAGGTTATGGAATAGTAGAACTGTCTTATTCGAAGATTCTAAGCTAAAGAGAAGAGGAGAGCTCGAGGGAGCTCGAGTCTATATACATAGTGTGGGTCGCTAAGCGGCGCCACGTGATACAAGTGGCACGTGATGGTCAGAACCGTTACATTACCCCCCCCCCCTTCGAAAAAAGCTTGTCCTCAAGCTTGTAGGCATCTCTGTATTGTTATCCAATTCTTCGTACGAATTTAATCTATTCTCCCAAGCCTTAATCTAGTCCTGTAGTCGACGCGGGGGTCCTAGCTCTATAGAGTATTACAAGTAGAAGCTTCTAAGCTTGTGTAGCGAGTACTTAAAGTCTGATGCCGGGTACTATTCTAGGTCCTCGTTATGCCCTACCTATTTAGCTCTATAATATAGTATGTTTCTTGTCTTTTTTACTGTAATTAGCTGTTCTACTTCCTACTCCTCGTCGTCTGTGATCTATATCGGTAGCGGTAGCTCATTTGCTTGTCCTGGCAGGGGGTCGTCTAAGGCTTTTCGTAGTCGGTCTATTAAGAATACAGGGTGTATTTTCATAGATGCTAGCAGCTTAACCTTATAGGAATATCCTACTTTTTAAATCACTTCGTATAGACCTGCCATTTAGTAGTCTAACTTGTGACTAGGGCGCTCTGTCTTCCAGTTTCTTGTAGATACCTAGACCTTATCCTCTACGTCGAAGTCTACTTTTCGTCTATGTGGTTCAATATCCCTTCGTTTCTTGTCTTGCGCTTCCTTTATGATTATACGCGCTATTTCCTATGCTTCTTGAAGCTTCCTGACCACTCGCTGTGCCTCTTCCTGATTTAGCTTCTCCTTTACTGTAGCCGTATCTGGCGTGTCCTAGTCAAAAGAGGTACGAGGGGGGTAGGTATTAAGGAGCTCGAATGGCGACATCCCAATGCTCTCGTGGGGTAGCGTCAGCTGGGCATAGTCCATAATAGGCAGGAGTTCAGACTAGTTGTCCTAATAGTAATTAACAAACGGGCGTAGGCGTTGGTCTAAGTACTGGTTTATGATTTCTGTTTGTCCATCTGTCTAAGGGTAGAAGGCTATAGATAGTTTAATCTGGATCCCTAGTATACGGCAGAACTCGTTCTAGAAATTAGAGATAAACTAAGGTCCTCGGTTAGACACAATTATCTATAGCGCTCTACGATATCGATAGACATACGATATATAAAGCTAGGCTATATCCTTAGCAGTTGTAGTCTTATAACAAGGAACAGAGGTACTTTGCTTACTTAGACGGTTAACTACTACAAATACTACGTCGTACCCGTGTTTGTCTCTTAGCATTAACTTAAAATCCATACTAATATACTGTCCAGGCCGGTCCGGGACTAGTAGCGGGTATAGGAGTCCTGGTATTCGGTCTCGAGGCACGTGAGCTCGCCTACAAGCGTAGCAGTTACGGATGTACTAGGCTACGTCTTAGGGAAGTCCTTTCTAGTAGTACTTCTGGCTAAGGATTCGAGCTATCTTTGCTTTACCCGGGTATACTGAGGATATCTGGTCGTAAGCTTCTCGAATTAGATCAGCTACTAGGGTGTCTTGTGTAGGAACTACTAGTCGTCCTTAGAAAGGAAGTAGTCCGTTATCTAGCTGGAAGTCACCTGGCTAGTCCTCTGCTTACTTTCGTAGAGCGACGAGTGATTCTGCTAAACGATTAGCTATTAAGATTCGCTCTACTAATTGACTCGGCTCGCACATCGCTTCGTCTAAGGGAGCGAGCTCTAGGCTATTGTTCTCTAGGATCGCTGGGTCAAGTTGTTCTGGCTGTAGCAAGGCCTTAGTACAGATAAATGCTTTAAGCTCGTCCTGGGGACCGATATCTTACTCTCTTCGTGATAAAGCATCTGCTTGCGTATTGTCCTTGCCTGCCTGGTACATGATCATAAAGGAATATTAAGAGAGTAATTTAGCCCACCTAGCCTAGCGGCTAGTAAGCTGCTTAGTAGTCATAAAATACTCAAGTGCTTTGTGATCTGTGTACACCTTGAACCGAGAAGGCGTACTTTGTAGTTCAGGACGCTAGTAGCCTAGGGAGCGTATAATAACTAGCATTTCCTTGTCGTAGATCTCGTAATTGTATTCGGCGAGAGCTATAGTCTTTAAAAAGTAACCTACAGGATACCATTCACTGTCAGGGTGTAATTAAGAGAGGATACCAGCTACTACTCTATTAGATGCGTCTATTTCCAGCTTGTATTCTAGTGTAGGATCGTAGTATTATAGAAGAGGGGACGAGACAAGACGTCGCTTAAGTTCCTGGAAGGCTTGCTAGCACAGCTCGTCAAAAACAAAGGGAGTTGTAGCTTTTGTTAATCGCGCAAGTGGCTTAGCGATAACGCCGTATTCTCGGATAAAGCGTCTATAGAAGTTACAAAAACCAAGGAAAGACTAGACTCCTTTGACTATACTCAGCTCCTTCCACTTGTATATTACAGGCACCTTGTCTAGGTCTACTTTAATACCGTCTATACTAACTATAAAGCCGAGGTACTTCGTACAAGTAACGCTAAATTCACACTTCTTAATATCTGCCTGTAGGCTAGTATCTCGAAGTCTCTAGAGGACTTTTTGTACGTGTTCGTTATACTTAAGAGGGTTGTCGGAGTAAATAAGGATGTCGTCTAAGTAGGTAGTGCAGAAGTCGTCTAGGTAGTCGAAAAGCACGTCGTTTATATAGCGCTGGTACGTTGCGGGACCATTCGTGAGACCAAAAGGGAGTACTTTGCACTTGTACGAACTATACCTAGTACGGAAAGTCGTCAGGTCTTCCGCGTCTGGGTATATCCGGATACAATGAAAAGCCTAACGGATATCAAGCTTTGTAAAGAGCTTTGTATTAGTAAGGCGGGCAAGGGTCTCGTCTATTAGCGGTAAGGGATAACGATCCTTACGAGTAAGAGCATTAAACTTACGGAAGTCGATATAGAAGCGTAGGCTGCCGTTGGGCTTGCGTACAAAGGGAGTAGGTGAGGCAAAGGGTACTTGGCTTAACTCGATAAATCCCTTGTCTAGGTTCTTAACCAGATACTGCTTAATAGCCTTAAGCTCATCTGCTGACTGATGATAAAGCGGGCTATATCTAAGGGTGTTTAGAGCTTCTAGCTCAATTCGGTGATCGTACTAGCGGTAAGGCGGGAGCTTGTCTAATACTGCCTTTAAGAACACGTCCTCGTACGAGCTGTACCGTAAAGGCAGCTTGTCCTTGATCTCCTAGATAGTCGCTTGCTCGTCATCTCTAAGAGTCTCTTTCTCTTAGATTGTTCGGTCTAACTCATATAGGCTAGTTAAAAAGAACTCATTCTCTTTTCGTCGTAGGTAAAAGTGGAATCCGTTTGCACTAATATAAGCGATGTCTACTAAAGGCAGGGATTGCTAAACTAAGGAGTCCAGCGAATTAAACAGTTGAAGTGTATCTTCTAGGAGATTAAGCTCTTACTACATTCTACGTATCTTGTCTCGTATATCCCATTCGTATTTCTAGCTACTAATAGTCTTAATTTCGCTTGTGTCTTGGCTCTCATACCCTGAGTCTATCTCTTCTAAGAGAATACTAGACGGGGGTAGACTGACGGGGCGGGCGAGGATACGAGAGGGCTTGCCTTGTCTACCATCCTAACGTCGTATATCCTCCCTCTCTATTGCACGTTCCCTAGCTAGTACGTCTCACTAATGATCAGTCTAAGTGCGGTTAGGGGCGATGTAGCTTCTAGGTATAAGGATCACTTTCTAGAAAGTAGGCGGGACGGTGTACTTGTCGTCGTCAGGCTACATTAGTCTTCCTTGTCCTGGATTCAGCCATATTTTGAAATAGGCTATCCACTTAAGTCTAAGTATAACATCGTGGTTCCCAAGGTCCAGGATGTAGAAGGGGATGTCTCTTTGTCGGTGTCTATCTACAGAGAGTTGAAGGGTAAGGATATGAGTAACAGACTTGCTTAACTTGCCATCAAATCCTTTAGTTGCAATAGGTCGTTTCAATTTTTGAGGTGTCAGGTTAAAGAACTTAGCTATATCAATAGCACAAGCAGTATTGATAAAAGCAAAGCCGTTTGCTCCAGTGTCAATTAAGGCGTAGGTTTTAATTACAATTCCATTGTTTCCTAGTATATAGGGAACTGTGAAATGTTTTCTACCCATTAATCGACTTAAATCAATCTTTTTTAGACTAAGAGCATACCCTAGGCAGGAGTCTTAGCCTAGGGTTCCTCTTTTCCCGAATTGTACAAAGGCTCCTTATCTACTAGTTCTCCTTTAATTTCCTTAACATCTACTCGCTTTGGCTCTAAGCAGGTAGTAGCAAAGTGTCCCTTCTTGTAATAGTTGTAGCAAGTAGGTTCAATGTCGGTATCTTTAGGTACTAGACGTCTTACTTCGCTGGCTCGGGGCTTTTCGCTGGTAGCGCGCTTAGGAGTGAGATTAGACGTAGAACTTTGAGAGCGTAGAGTAGGGACAGATGTCGGCGGTAAATCTAAAGTTAAAGCATGCGGGGCTTGCGTAGTTGACTTTCCTCTGTATCGTTTCTGGCGCTCCTCTCTTGCGGTAATACGCTTTAACTCAGTGTCTAAAGACAAGCAGCTTGCTGACAACTCCTGGTATGTGCCGAGAGTCCGTAGAATTGGGGCTATCCCTCTCTAGAGGGGCGTCGTAAGTCTGTCGTACAAGTCTAAGCGGAGACTGTCTTGAGGGATTTGTACTTCTCCTGCTAGGTGTAGGAACTGGGTCTAGAACTTAGCGAACGTCTAGGTTGTCTTTATAGTATAGTGATAGTTGTACTCGTATCTGGCGTCTCGTACTTAGTTTGGGTTTATATAGATAGAAGCAAGGTACCCGATTATCTCTCTAGCAGAGGCAAAACGTGTCTAGGAGTCTTCGTCGTAGCGTGGCTGAAGGTGTCGCTGAGCGTCTCTAGTAGTACGATTGAATAGGTAAAGCATCTTGTCTTCTTCGTCTTGGAAGTGGTCTGCGTTACTCCTAAATTTGCCTTGAATCTAGATCTTCTAGCTAGGAAAAGTAGGGTCTTGTCCGTTAGATAAGAGCTGGGGATCTGGCTGTTTCTTTGAGTACTTATGGCTAGTACTCGAGCTTGGTGTCGCAGAATCAGGGGTATTACGTTCAATCGATTGAGCGATATATTAAGGTGAAGGTGACAGGGCTGCCGGTGGGTTATTGTTTGTACCGCCTAAAGTAGTGAGTCGATCGAGGATCTGGCTCAGCATATTGTCGGTATTAGACTAGTTCTTAGAGAGGACGCGGATCTGCTCTTAAAGCTGGGATACGTTAATCTCCTCGGCATCGTCGTAGTCGGAGTCTTGCTACATGTAACTAGCAGCTGGGGGTGTGCCGTCGTCGACCTGGATTGTGTTGTCCTGGGTGTCGGCATTGTCGGTAGAGCTTTGTCCTACTCTTAAGGAGTTCTTTTGGTACGCTCCCGCGGGACGCGCTTTTGGTACCATCGTAGCAACTAGTGAATATGTTGTAAAGATAAGGTTGTGACTATAGGTCGTAAAGGTGAGGTGTACGCGTAAAGAAAGTCTGTCTTCTAAATTGGCGTATATCCAGGGCGCTCCGCTCGCTAGATCTTCTCAAGTCCCTTTGAAAAGCTCTGCGGCTAGGCAAATAAGGATCGTAGGGTCCTTCTACCGCGACGGATAGACAGGAAGGGATATTCAGTAAAGCCTTCCCAGGCAGTGTAGTTGAGCTTAGAATAATGTGACGACACGTACAATATGTTGCCCGTGGGCTTCCAAGGTGTAGGTTATAGAATAGTAGAACTGTCTTATTCGAAGATTCTAAGCTAAAGAGAAGAGGAGAGCTCGAGGGAGCTCGAGTCTACATACATGGTGTGGGTCGCTAAGCGGCGCCACGTGATATAAGTGGCACGTGATGGTCAGAACCGTCACATCTAAGGGGTGTTTTAGTAATTTATAATTAATTAGGGGGTAGTTTAGTTAATTACCGTTAAGTATAAGTATAGACCTATACCAAAATAACTCTAGCTGTAAAAACCGAATACGTTAATCTCTTCTTGGCTCCATTGTTCTAAAGCCTATACCCTAATGTTAAAGGCATATAGTCTACTTATTTCTTACTATTAATACTGCTGTATTACTAGAATCTAGCCTTGCTATTGGTCCATGGCGCGGACGGACTTTTCTCCGTGTCATATGGTTCAGTTCTATGGAAATTTCATGGAATAGGGGGTATAGAATAGAATAATTTCAGACTTTCTTATAAATAGAATGGAATATTCCAGAGGGGGGTTGTGGAATGGAATGGTATTCCAGTTACCGAGCGTTGCTCCGAATACACGTAGATTAGAATACTATTATCCTAAATTCCTTGCATAACAAATATAATCGTATAAGCAATTTGAGATAATTGAAATAAATGTCTCTTCATTAATCTAAGTAAATTAGGACAAAGAATTTGATTATCTAGAAATTCTAGTATAATAGAGTTTTATATAAGATATGTCCAGAGTAATAGACATATCTCTTATAGTGTCCTTAGACGTTCGTCAATTTGTAATGTAGCCTCGTGAAGAAATATGCTATATATCAAAGGAATTCTTATTAACTCAAGTAGTTTCGAGTTACTCTAAGTATAGTGGTACTACTACTATATTCTACTCGTCTCATTTTATATATTATAAATATCACTTCAGATTACTAACATGGCTATTTAGTAAGCTGTTGGAAAGTTCTCTCGGCTCTTACACAATACAGATAATAGTGAGTCCAATAATGTAGATTCGTTTCTGCAACGGATTCCTCTCTAAGATCAGGATTCGACTGGCATCGGCTATACAACTAGGTACTATAGCTCTTTATCTTTCCTCTCTGCCACGCTCTATATCTTTACCGCGCTCTATCGTCTAACTTTATCCCCTATCTACACTCTCGGCGCCAACCATTCGTGCTCCTGCTCCAATTGCAACATCACAATTACAGAGCTATCATCGATTTTGGAAGGTTCCGGGCGCTTCTTGACATACTCGAGTCCTTTCTTCCATATAGGTGGATAGCCATTGTAATCTCTCGGGTCGTTCGTGAACCTCGGGCACTGGAAGCGCAACACACAAAGCGAGGGGATTCCTTGGGCAAATATACTGAAGATTTCGCCGACGATATGCTCCACTTGGTTGACGACGTGGTAAGGAAGTCTCTCAAAATCTCTTCCGGAGAGGCCTCTGACGGGACCTGATCGACGTAGGTCATTCGTTTTGGTCATATCATCCGCATCAAGAGTCAGGCAGCTTAAGCGAGGACACAAGTGCTTCAAGACTATGGCGGTTCCCTTCAATACCTCCTCAAATCCCAATTGGTAGTCAATAAAATATGCCCGTACTCCAACTTTCGTGATCGACGAGGTGTTCTTAATGCCAATTTGTCGGAAAAACTGTGGGATCGTAGAGTCTTCGAAGATCAGCGTCTTTTGACGAATTCCTCTGTGGAATATGTAGTAGTAGAGCGAGCTGGCCATCTCGTGGTTAATGGAGGCCTCGCTCCCACCCGTTTGAGAAGAAGCTATATCGTAGAAGCCTCCCAGAGCAAAGTTGGAATTCCCATTGACATGAAAAACAAAACAGTTCTCTCCATAAAGTATCGCGCAAGCCTCCTCGGAAACTTTCTTGCAGCAAGTCAACAAGCCCAAACCATCGCGTGGAACCATCTCTTCGACAGGACATTCGTAGTATTCTCGATTGTCGGTGTAACAAAATGCAAGTCGTCTCTCAATACTGAAATAACTCATTCCGTCGTACATAGGGCTCCGAAATGGAACAATGGCGTGTCTGACGCGGAAGAACATCCGGTATATATTGTTGCGGACATCTAGTCAGATCGTTAGACGTAACTTGGAAATTTTCGTTAGATCTGTTACTTACTGCGAGGCAACCGATCCACAAAGTAGCATACTTGAGATGCTCCCGTAGTGACATTGGCATCAACGTTTGGCATATTCTCGTTGACGGCGGCAAGTTGTTGAGCACCCCCCGTAAACTCGCTTCCTTTGGTGGTAGACGACATTCTCTTAAGCGATTACGATATGCAGCTTCGTTCGTAAGGAGGATCTTGCGGAATTGATGGTAGAGTATAGCCTGTTGCCATCGTAAGTATTGACCCACCAAACGCAAATTATGTATGTGAGGGTCTTACAGAAGAGACGGTGAAAGTTATACAGTATATTCTACTGTCTCTCATGTATGGTTCAGTTGGCGATGAGGGCAAGAATATCACTCCAGAAGCTGGATGTTTATCCAGGAAAATGGTCGGTGGTAGGACAAAGATAGGCGATTTTGGGGTGCGTGAAGGTTAGGGCAAGTGAATTTTCCAACAATGTTTAGCTCTCTCTTGTCAACAAATCGGATGTAATTCAGAAATACTAGCGTGATCTTTGTTTGCACGTGTTTTCCTTCAGCTAAACCCTGCAGTATTTTGGCAGCTTGTCGTTCTGGATTCACTCAGGCTTCGTAATTTCGGTTGGAGGAAAAGCACTCTACATCCAAGGAACCTAGGGCAACAAAGCGCTGCTAGAGTGTGTGAGCTTATAAATATAGGTTCAAGGCAATAGAAAAGAAGTAGAATGGTGTTTCTTTAGTAGAAAAGATTTTCATTGTTTTCCAAGTCTACGCAGAGAAGAATCTCGCTTGCGATCGCAAAATGCCCAGAAGAGCAAATATTTCCTAACAATGACCTTTGTTTTGACACCTACAATAAGCGACAATAACCTTTCACTTAAAATATCAACATGAAGCGTCAGATAGAAAGGTTTCGCTCAAATTATCACTAGAGTAATCAATTAGGCAACTATCTCGAGCTTCTTGCCCTTTTGCTGTTGTGGATGTTCTGCCAAGCTCGCTAATCGCTTCTTCTACAGTAACACCTTTCACTTTTCCTCCATACATCCCCCCTCATCCCGCAGTCATCTGTTCTCTCTTTCTTTTTCTTCCTTCTGGTGGTAGTCCGGCTTCAATTTGACTCATCTTAATCATGAGTGCGAGTGAGCTGTAGTCCGGCGCACTGCTTCCCGCTCCTCGACAAATTTAACCCAAAGTCTCGATTTCCCCCAATTCAGCGGATGAGTCTGATTGTCAGTCCAATCGCTTAGAATTAGCCGGTTCAGAGATGGAAGACCCTTTGCGACAATCTCAACCATTGCGTCAATTTCGTCTTCGCATGAAAAATTGGGATCCTCCGAATATGGACGATCGTCCTTAATCCAAAGGCCATCTGTCAACATCAAATCTAGGCGGTAGAGTGTTGGGCAGGCAATCTTCAGTACGACGAGAAGAATGCGCAGAGTCTCTGAAAACGCCATTGGCACAAAAGTATCAAGACCATCAGTAGCACCAACAAAATAAAAATCATCTTCATCAACCGGGAAAGCTCTTTTTGGCTTGAGTATTCCCTCCAATCGGACTTTTTTAATGTGTGAAGTATTAACGAGTCCGATTCTGTTAAAGAACCGCAGCATTTGATCGCGGTACAAGAATTGCTGTCGATAGATTTCCTCACCAAATATCCGGTAAACATCGAGAACCGTTTTTTCAATGCTCGGAGGTCTTCCGTAGCGATCTGGATAACCGGGAATGCGGCTTTGAGCCTTTCGCACCTCTTTGGGGTCATGTATTCGGTGATTGCAGGTGATGAACAAGAAGGTGTTTTCTCCGTAGAGTATTTCGCAAGCCTCGTGATATATTTGCCGGCAAGTGACTAAAAGATTCCCGACCTTCCCAAATTTCTGTACCCGCAAGTCTTTGTCGGAACGTTCGTAATCGAATTCATCGTACGGCTCCCAGGGATCGGGTAGACGCTCATAATCCAGAGGCGGGACTGAATCCCTATGATCAACGTACCGGCGGTTGTACTTTATGTTGTACTTTCGTTGAGCTCTACGTCTTCGATATCTTATCCAATCCTCGTCTCCGTATATCGCATGACTTTCCTTCCAAACATACCCCCAATCGTAGGCCTTCACACCACGCCCTAATTGCGTCCCTGGTGTGTCCCGAACGTTACAACCAGAACATGGAATGATTCCAACAGGTCTCCTAAGAAGCTTCCTGTAGATTCGGTTTCGTACATCTGGTTGACAAAATTTAGTGTTTTATTTCCCAAAAGAGGTTGGTCAGTGGATATATTTTCGTACCTAGCGGAAGCCTATTGATGAACAAACATTCTTCGGGTTGATCAATTGGCTCAAGCGCGCCCAGCTTCACAAAATCCTCCGTATTGTCATACTTTGATTCATCCTCAACCTCGAATTGCCAGCGATGTCCATTTGGGAAATAATAGGTAATTTCTCTCTTTGGTGGCGCCTTTTTTTTGTTAGAAACAGGGAAATTACGCTGAAAGGATAGACTGATGTCGAATTTTGTTTCAGGTTCGTTTATTGCAGCTTCAATATCAGCATCTGGACTAGTGCCTTCTCCGTAGATATGAAGAGGATATTTCGTGCCAAACTCGCCTCGGCAGGTGACATACGTATTCAAGGCGCAACTGTGCGGTATATATGTATGCAATGTTCGCTTCTCCTTATCATTACTAGGGCCGCTTATCTTTAAAAGGAATTCGCAATCCGCATCGATACTGCACTCGAGTATGAAGTCAAATCTGTCTGACTTAGCGATCTTCCAGGACTTGTCGAGCTCCCATGATTCATGCTGTTTGTAGATCCAAAGGTACATATCCGCTCTTGCAGCTTTCATGTTAGGCCACTGTTGACCAATCTTTGGGGCCTCAGGATCATCCACCTCAAATTTGACGAAGTTGACTGTATCGTCAGTCTCCACCCAGTCTTCTTGATCATCTCCCTTCGGATAATCTTCTTGCTCCTCTGGCTCATCGACTTGTTCTCCTTGCTCATCTTCTTGCAACTCCTCTTGCTTGTCTTCTTCCTCGTCCTCCTCTGATTTCTCTGAATCTTCTGGCTCCTCTGGTTGCTTATCGTGTTCCTCGTCCTTTGGCATCTCATCATCTTGCTCCTCAAAGTCTTGTTGCGCCAACCGTTGCCGTGCAAGACGTCCCAACTCCGCTTTCCGTGCTCGATAACGTGCCTTGTTTCTTCGGCGTCGTGTCTTTCTGAGAAACTGCGCAGGTAACATGTTGGTTGTGTTGGCAGTTGGTTGTTGGCAGTTGGTTGTGGTGGTGTGGTGGTGTGGTGCTGTGTTGGTGCTGTGACTCGATGGGATGGAACTCTTTCCCCAGTTAATTATACAGTAATAAGCTGGTGGAGGCTTTAGAATCTTGACGTAGCAATGAATTCACTAAGATATAAGTGCAAGTGAATATAGAACACATACACATAATAGGTGAATGCTCTGTTGGGTGCCCGGGCAGGGGTGGGAAGCTACTCATTCACGCCGCAAAAACTACGTACTGTCGATCCTTCCTTCCAGTTTTATTTGGAAGCAACAAAAACGGTGACTCCGTCGAACCATTTTTAGTTAACCCTCTCGCCGAAAACCTTGAGAATTGGTACAAAACTGTTTAACATAATTGCCAAGGATGAGTACTACTTTAGTGGTCAGAGATAAGAAGAGGTAGCAAGACATTGTTGTTTTGTGAGTGCAAAGACAAGATAGAGCTAGCATTCAATACCGGAGGTTATAGCTTGCCAAACTCAAATTGCAGTTCAAGGCGCCTGAGTGCCGATTATAATGTAAGAGGCATGTTCATTATTCTGGACACACTTTAAGAACCTATTGTACTAGAATTCCTAAAGCAATTATTAACTTAGTCATTCTAGAACACTTACGCCAACAGAGATATGTATTGATTTCAAATACCCATAAAATCTTGCATATTCCTTGCGAACATTAGCGCGCTGGTCAATTCTAGCATCACGAATTTGATGAGGATTGGTGAAAATGGCCTGAGGGACCACATGGGAGGTGGGGGGCCGGACACACATTAATTGGCGAGGCATGATCGAGGCTTTGTAAACTACGAATACTCATTTATCTCCACAGAAGTAATGAAATTTTCGAAGCGGGGACATGGTATCTGTGAAAGGGTGCGGGTTCGAAAATTAAGTATAATACCATAATCAGTTCGCTAGTCTGTAGTGAAAGGGCCTGCTCATATATCGGAAAAAACTTTATCTACCCGTCGTTCTGAAAGCAAAAACTCCACTGTGTGAGAAACAAAGCCGAGGCAACCGCCTGGAATACCAAAACCAACCCAAATGATTTAGCTGTGCTGCACTGTTTGCAACTATGCTGCTACGACATGCTCGGAAGGCAAAGAACCTGTGTTTTTTGCATACTCATGACATGGGATACAGACGGTGCGCACTGATTGAATTTCTGGGTCGAATACACATGTCCGCTTTTCTACCACCCTCGAGCAGTAGGGAGCCATACATGGTCCTGGTCGGAATTTGTTGATTTCGTCAATTTCGTCCGGGTGATATGGGAACAGATTCTTCAGAGTTTTCATTGGCGGCATGTCTCCAATCCAACGTCCCGGAAGATTTACAAACGGATAGTATGATTCGAGTTTCGTGTCTTTGTGGTAGGGACCGTCGGTTGCAATCGTCAGAAGCGAGGCCAAGAAGCCAGTAACGAGAACATGTGTACCAAAGGCCATACCGCCACGACGCCTTCCTAACAAAAACAACTTTGTGTTACTCGACGTCTTTTCTTTGTATCCCTCGAAGCCGAAGGATTCCCAGCCGATAGTAAAATAAGTTTTGCCCGATTTGGCGGTGTTTAGTTCAAGATATATGCTACCACCAAGCATTTCAGGTGTTGGAACCTCTAGCTGATCTTGAAATTGTTTAGGATCCCAAGACATGCCTCCAAAAATCTCCATTGCCCCTGGACATATAGTTGTTTTAATGGCATCCTGGAAACGTTTTGGATTCTGGGAGAACAGTTTGTAGGCCATGAACAACCCCACTGACGCATGATCATGATTTCTTTCTTGACAGTGGCTGAATAATTGGGCGGCGGACTGAAGCATTGACTCCAAAAATCTCTCAGAGTTTTCGCTCTGTATAAATGATTGGATTTGTCGGGCGTTGGTTTGTCTGAGAGTGCTAATATCGGTCATGGCCCTATGAAGTAACTTGTCAGAGGGGTCGCCTTTCATTACCTTGCTGGTGGTTGGGTCGCGGACGACAGGTTGTGCTTTGGGTGAAAGTGGGGTGTGTGGTTCGTTCCAGGGTCGAAGTCTGGGTTTTGGAAGTTGTATGGATCTGAATCCTTTGGGTGTCACTGCCATGATTCTTGTCATGACTGAGTCGTCATCTTTCGGTTTCGTGGGGTGTACGTTTGAAGGAGTCAACAACAGGTCCTTAAGCAGGTCAAACAACGGACCAAAGACGGGATTGTCGGCTTCGTCCTTCATCACCTTGCGGTAATATTGACGAAGTGTCTTCAATGTTGTAGCTGAATATGATTTCTTCGACACGAGTAGTTTGAGCAGCTCATCAGGAGGTGGGATATCGAAAGCCTTTCGGATGGGGAGAGCACCTCTTCGTATTACGTATCTGAATTGGTAAGAACGAGAGATTATTGTTATAGGGGTGTACGTACAAGTCCATTTCGAACGATATTCTTCGATATATCGAGTACTGAGAGGACTTTGAGTGTGGGAGGGATCTGAAAAGCGGGATGGTTGAATATGTTTTGATATTATCTTGTGAGATGATCTTGGGTGATGTTGAACCTTGAGCTACCCATCAAGACTTGAGCAGAGTATTGTTGATGTCAGAGTTTCCAACAAGTTTCATAACCACACTTTCTTCCTCAAGTCTTTTGGTTTCCATGGAAAGAGCGGCTACCACATTGGGACGTTCGGAATTCTCAGAGACATGAAGCAAGGTTACAACTTACATGTGAAGGAGTTGACTGGATGTAAATTTATGTCGCGTTTGGAAGAGATACAATAATGAGTGAATATAAACGTGAAGTTGTTGGCGTGTGCTCTATATCAACTCTTACAAGTTTTCTATCCAGTGAAAAGAAACAATCTTGGTATTTCTACAGACGCACGTGCATCACCCTCTCAGAAGTTTCGTTTCTCTAAAAACGGCAAAGGGTACGTATTGGAGGCAATAGGTAAGGATTAGAACGGAAGCAGCATTCGTGAGGAATCGTCCATCACCCAGCCCGCCACTGGCCTCCAATACTCAAGTTTCACGACCGGGAGGACCTCCGTCTCTCCTAACACAAGCGGACTCGAAAGAAGCTTGGCCTCGGCGGTCTGGATCAATGCAGGAAACAAGACTATGATATTGGCCCCATTCACTTTGTAATTGAATTGGAAAGTGCCTGCTTGGATGAACACTAGGAGGTTTTTTGGGCTGAGCAGTGGTTGGGTAATAAAATTCAGGGGGTGGCGTTGCTTTGATGAGAGAAGGTCAAGGGCACTCGCATGTCACTAGACTGCCAAAAAAAAGGGGCTCATAATACAATTGGAATTATCGTGGGAATTTGGTTGAATGCTAAGAGGATGCATGCAAAAAGAAGTTGATGTGGTAGGACTCGCTATCCTTGATGCTTCAGTGCATGGGGTCATGTTCTAGGAAGGGAGGAGCGCTCGAGACTCCTTCCAGAGTTCAAGCACAATAACATCAACAAAATCGGCATGTGCTGATGGGTCATGGAATGAGAAAAGCTCGGCCTTTTCATTCCCTACCTGCATCAAACAACGATAATTCAACTTGTCTCTTCACCAGCCAGTTTGGTCGTTCTTGTGATTACAGATCCAATTTTCTATCCACGTTTACGATAACAACTTATAGGAGACGAATCATGATACCAAGAAAGTACGTGATTTTTTCATCTCATGTCCATAGGGAGTACTAAAGACTATCAGGAGACAGTATGAACCTGAAGAGCAGGTACGAATACTTGATGGGAGGAATGCGAAACGACTTCGGGAGCAAGCCGAGACTTTGAGGGAAGCCGAATTAGTAAAGGCGGCAAATGTGGCACGAGAGACCCAAGAAGATCAAGCAGCTCAAGATGCACAGGACACTCGAGAAGGTCAAGAAGTCCCACAGGCATCGGCCAGTTCAAATTCGACTCCAACGGTACATGCCAACTTACCACCATGGTTCCGATGCATTCTGGACGGTAGCCTGCTCCGTTTGATGACTTCAGATGACCCACACTTAGACCAAATTCCTCTTGATGATCTGACTCGCCTAAATATGGTTCTTCGTTCAATCAATCCCACAATCGACATCCCCTCAGATGACCCCTCGGTAAAGGCGTTCCTGTATAAAGGGGTACAGTATCTTGTCGATGGTACAATGCTTTACCTATTCGAGTTGGGTATTTCGAACGTCGCACAGATTTCAGAACAGGCCAAAATACAACTCCATTATGCCCTGATTGAGTTATTCCATGGAGGATCAGGAGAATCTCACGATCATGATTGTGAAGATGTGGCGGCAGATATGCACATGCAAAGTTCATCCGTCACACCAGCTACAGACCCCACCCTCGAAAAAGATATCATCAATCATAGATTGTCATTAGATCTAGAAGAATTGTCAATCGCGCTTGGTGGGAAGTGTAGAGTATGAAGAGGTCGAATGGCCTGTCAGAGATGACGAGGATGATTATTTAGAGAACGAAAGCCCAAGAGTGGATGAGAATGGGGTGTCTGAAGAAGGGGGAAATTGAGACCTAGTCGTTCCAGCTGCTGGAGGGAAATCCAAAGCTTCAGAAAATGGGATCTTGATGCTGAGTTGTTCATAACGAAGTAAAGATGGAACTCGATGCATTCGTAAGGAGCACTTGAAGCTGTAAATGTTAGGAGAGCCAATTCAATTCGGTGTGCCTAGAGACAAATAAAAACACCTAGCTTCACATTTTCCACTAGTTCCCCGTTACTGGTTGATTGTTCTAACATACCCGACTTAACCAATCTATGGGCTATCTAAGAGAGGCCGTCATTACTCTAAACACAGCTAGGGTAGATCTACTCAACACGTCTTATATAACCAATATCCGTCTCGACGGGAACTCCAAGACCGATTTCCACGAAGACCTGGAGTCAACCACGCTCATTTCGGTGATTTCTTAGGTGTCTTGTTCGACTTGTTCGTACCCAAAGCACAAGAGGTTTCCGTTGCGCTGGTGAATATCCTGGTGTCTCAAACATGCTTGTCCTCGTCTTCGCTACTTGACCCTGAATAATTATCGCGACCTCCAAGCTTGCAAATGCCATTCATGGGTGTGGTCAGGAGGATGTGCTCCGAACGTAACCGACGAGCAGAAGATTGATGCGATTGTTGGTATGATTGCTAGGATACTCACTTCGCTTTCTCGAATCCAGTTCGTATCCCATGATTCAGTCATTGCTGCTGAAACACACCCGAAGACTGAGACACATCTACTTCTTTGAGGAAAAGCTACGCGATGGAGCGAGTTTGTCGAAAATTAGTAGCCTACTACAGACGACGTTTCGTTGTTTAAGATGCTTGAGATGAGCAAGGAGTGGAAGCCACAAGAACTGAAGACCCGTAAAAGAACCACAATGCATCCAAGTACTACGGTTTCGGAGGAGGAACCAGAAATACCTCTTATAGAGATATAAAAAGAGTAAGAATGCCATAGCTTTCGTGTAGGTGGCATAACCCGCCCCAGACTCCAACCCCAAAGGACCAAATCGTCTCTCTGTGGTATCTCCCTCAGCTTTTTCATAATACTTCTTTCACAAAAAAAGAATTTTCAGAAATCTCAGTGAAAACTTGACTTACGCCGACTGATTAACTATCAAGACAGTGAGTGGTATGCTAGCTTTCCCTTCTCATCATTCGTTCTAAGCACGAAGCGTATGCCCACAAGAAACCCCACAATACTACCAAAATTCCGATTTTCACCCCCACTTAATCACTCTGTGGTCGACACACCATAACAACACTCTCATTCTTAAAATAGAAACACGCAGAATCCTGCCCATCTCTTCGTCGAACCCTACACATCGTGCACTCGGAGTTATCAGAATATCCGTCGGGCTCCCAAAAGACATCCAACTTCTTATGTACACTCATCCAACAGATTCCTTTTCCACATTGGTTTGCCCGAACGCTTTCCTTCCTGTGAGAATATGTTTCCGTGGTAGTTTTGTCGGCGTCTAGGATGGCCTTTTGGATGGACATTGGGAGGCCGCCGAAACCCAAATAGGACTTGGGTTTCTGGTAATGACCTATGTAGACCTCTACCCAAACGTAGTTTGTTTGTTGTTTAGGATTTGGGAGGGAAGCTGGCTGTTGGAGAAGGATCTGACGAGGACGAGGGGTGATGAATTGACGTTGTTGTTGTACGATGGCAACTTGTTCTTTGCTATCAAGATATGCCTCGGAACTGGTGCGACTGGTTTTGAGGATTCGTCGGCGTTGAGGTGTTCGTGGTTCAGTATTTACTTCGGATGGGTTGCGCTGCCTTTTATTCTGGTTTGCGGTCATTGTTGGTTCTGCGAAGTCCTCTGAGGACCCTGCTTCTGTAAGAACTTATTAGCTGCGGAGAAAGAAAGATGGTGTTGTAGTCTTGTAACTTACGACGACCCTTCGAAGACTCTGATATCGCTGGTGGGGTTGGATATATGGAATTGGTTCTGAGTTCCGCTTTTACAGCAGAAAGAATCTCGGACTTGATAGAGGCGATGATGTCGGCTTTGAAAGCGGCTCCAAGTGCGTTTCTGGTGCCATTGACCACTTCTTCTCGAACCTCATCGAGAATCTCAATTTTGAAAGCACTGAAAATTACCTGAAACTGGTCCCTGAATTCCGCTTCTGTTAAGTGTCAGCAACAAAATCCGGTAAGCATATGAAATATCAGCCTGGTGTTGGCTGACTTGTATCATTGGCTTGCTTTTGTAACATCGCATCCATAAGAAGCTCAATTCGTGGCTTGAGGGTGTCGAAGATCGCATCGGGTTCCGTGTCGTGCACATTGCCTGCGGCTATGAAGTGCAGTTAGCATTGGGGTACTACTATAAGCGCACTCGAAGACGAGTAGAAATTGCCTTGATGTTGGTTTATGGAGCTCCGAGTTTGGCCGCCACCCTCGACCATAGATTTCAACAACTGGACTAACAATTCTGGCGGTACTTCCGCCATGATGGAGGTTCTCGTCGCACAAAAGTATACTAAGGAATGGTGGAGAAAGTAGAAGAATAACGTAAAACCTGCAAGATGCCTCGTCTCCTGGGGTGGGTGTCAGAAGAAAAACCTCCAAGTGGAGATAGATGGTGTTGACGCGTGAGCATCGCTCCTTCCATGAATGCCTTCACAAAAGTGGGCTCGGGCCATCACATCCACTCCCCTAACTCTCGCTTAGCCTACCAATCATTAGCGCCTACAATCTACGTACACTGCAACACGACAAAAAATCCCGCAAATGTCTAGAAACCCTCTCAAACCAACCAAAAAACCGCAAAAAAACCCTAATGCCTTTTAAGGCGCCGCCAGGGAGCGTAAACCAGACGAACTGAGTTTTTCTATTGGGCCATCATTCCTGAGCTCTTCCGTTTTTAGCTAACAGGCACCATATTTCAGTGTGTACGGCCGTTGACTTAGAGGAGTTAACCACTGAACCAGATAGACGATATTCCGTAGAAGCGTACAAATGATTGACGTTGGGTTGCTTACTTGGGGCCTTAAAGGGCGTCGGTGTAATTTTGTGTGGGGTGGCTGGTATGCTAGCGTGAATGGGGCGCCGAAGAGGAGCCGGGGATGGAGTAGGGTAGGTTGAGAGAGAATTGGAAGTGGTTGGATTCGTCGTTCATGTGTATCTTGATTAAGGAGTATTGCCGTCTAAAATCCGCCTTAATAGGTGGCTCGATATGTCTATATTCACCTCATTCCGCCACCTCCACCACCCTAGTATCATTCGACAAACAGGATATACTAGAATAAACTATGAAAACAATACAACAGGTTTTAAGCAACGCATGAGAATATACAAGCGTGTAATATGAGTCGGTCCTACGGATCTATATGCAGCTGCTACCTCGTTGTTCGCGCTCCCGGTGAGCAACTTGGGGACTATACAAAATAAACCCTGAATTTAACATGGGAAAAAGTCCTGACCGTCCGACCCTATATCAAGGCCGCTGGTAGGGGTATAGAACAGCAAAACCTGTGTTTTTCAATTCTGGCTACAATAACAACAAGACCCAACCGACTGAGCTACGAAAGCTCACAGGGATATTCTTGTTGTTGCAATGGCAACTTTTCATAGTTATTTGAAAATAAATTCACTTGGTGGGGGTGTTGCGAATGTACTCAAATCACTTTTTGGGGGAAGAGGGGGCACAGTTAAAAAGCCGGCGGCACACGGGGCTCTTCGCTAATCTCGATCCGGTTCGCAGTATCTCTACATAGACATGCGATATTTGGCTACGCTATTCGTGATACAGTAATCCCCTCAGCTGCGGCCAGAATCACACTAGGTGGCCCGTGCAAGGGGGAGGAACACCAACTTTTCTAGTATCTTCTGTCACGGAGTTGGAGGAACTAGGGTCAGATCACGTGTAGTGCGTCACGTGCGTCACGTGCGTGCTACGAGGAATCCTGTATATAAGCTCTTGTTCCTCTGGAACTCTCTTCCCTCCTTACTTAGTTGTTCGCTCTTTATAGCAGTGTTCGGTTTGACTCAGTATTCATTACAGCAAGCAGTGGTTCACTCCACACGTTCACATCTTCAATTTTATATAACTTCACTATTATAATGGCTAAAGACACGTAACTAGATACAAAAGATCAGGAGACTTAGTTTCTAGATACCCTACCCTCTAAACAGCCCGAAATACGCTTTAAGCCTGTGAAAATACTAATACGATAGTACTAAGTTAACCTA
Source organism: Hymenoscyphus occultus (assembly GCA_900536445.1). Taxonomy (NCBI): domain Eukaryota; kingdom Fungi; phylum Ascomycota; class Leotiomycetes; order Helotiales; family Helotiaceae; genus Hymenoscyphus; species Hymenoscyphus occultus. The sequence goes on from UNPT01000024.1 coordinate 36,717, forward strand.
CCCGAAAATTAGTATTCAAAAGGTTTATATTAGGCGCATTTCCTTATAATAACTGAAGAGTAATAGTCCAGCCTTTATCTACCTACCCCTACGCCTATTCATATATCTAGTTATGTAGAATTTGGCTTTGTGTCTATATAAAATAGTAGATTCTACACCCAAAACTCATGAAAACATCGGGTCTAATTGGATCGCTTAATTGTGCACGGTCCAGTGTGATTCTGGCCGCAGCTGAGGGGATAGAAGCTCAGTAAATCCAGGTGTACGACCTGATAGTCACGAATTTAAACCGCAAGTCTCCTTGCGAGTAGCTGGACCTGATATCGACGCGAAACCGAGAGAGTCAAGGACTTTCGAAGATACTGAAGCTTATGAACTTCTAATCATGCTCTATTAATTATCTGAAATAAATTCGTCACACGACACTTAGTTAGGGACTTTGGAGGGAGATGACAATTTTTATCTAAAGTGCCACAAGGAGATTATACACTCGAGAGATGAGTTGAGGATTACACTTTATCCTACCAGCAGTTAGGGCAATGAGTACGCAATTGCGCACATAGATCAGTACCATGGAGGCGCGTTGAAAAGTGCACGACCGACTTACTGTATTAGTACGAAGCTACACAACACTATATACACATTCCAGATCTTGCCAAAGAATATCAGTCCGTATAATGCTAGTTATGTAGCAGATTACGAGATTCTAAGAAGCCTTGTTTTTGTTGTTCCACTGTTTACCAGAGTAGCTTACTAAATTGACATGACGAAGAGGTGATCAGGTCTTTAACAAACTAGAACTTTTAAGTTCTCACTGGCCTACAGTAAGACAACTCCGTACTCTCTAAGTTTTGATGAACTAGCTAGGCGCCTGACTATACCCATCTCACTGTCCAAATCCCCAACCTCATAAACCATTCGCACCACCAACTTCCCTCCCATCTATCCTCACCACGTCCTCTTTCCAAATTCTCTCATCTCGTCATAGAAGTCACGTCACGGATTCCTCACTCACGCAAGAGAGTAGGACTTGACGGCCATAAAGGTAACAGTCCATCTATTCTCGCTCCATGTTAATGATGACAGGTTGATAGGAAACTCCCCAAACCCACGAAAGCCTAAGCAAACCGATATTTATGGTGTCGTATTGTTCTGCTATTATTTCCTAGCCCCAACAAGTATCTTGAATCTTCCCTTCGAATCGCCATCACCCAAGAGAATAAAGAGAACAGCATTCTCATCAATGCCTCCCCACAGGCTACAGGACTTGAAGAGTCATTTGCCGTCATCCCAATTTTCATGGCATTATACGCCATTCCAACCAAAAGGTCTCAAAAGACGAATATTCTAATGAAAGTCTTTACTAAGATACTCTTTTCACGGAATTTACTCAATCACAGCAAGACCACTCAAGGCTGTTCTATTTCTATATGTGGACATATAGAGTGTTAACACCGGCTTCTCCAAGTAAAATAACAACACCCATCTCCTTCCAACACATCCTTCTTCTTCCTCCTAGCCACCCCACCCATCCACAACAAAAACCCCATCCATATTCCACGATTTACCCATAAGCTTTCGTACACTACTGATATCTCTACAAACCCCCATCCAGTAAGAGACGCAATTATTACTCCAAACACGCCCATACCCCCAAAGCCATCTCCCAATTATCCCAAAAGCCTCGCACAACCAAATCTATTATGCGAGCCATGTAGAACAATTTAAACTCATATATCTTGATTAACCTATGTAATTTAGAACAATTACATTGATTATTCCAGGAATTCTAGCACAATGGGCCTCTTACCTTAGAGTAGTGTTGGCTAGGGTTTCGCGCTATCTTAATTACAAACACCTAAGTTAGCCTTAGTTTGTAAGTGTTTTCTAAGTTTATATACATATAGGGATACCACCCTTCTAAACACCAAACAATTAAGGCTGGTCCTTATAAATATCTCGTCTTTTACTTCTTTTTCTTCCAGGTCTAGTAGGCCAAATCGACCCATTTTAATTGATTAACCCTTGAATCTAATCCTATTGATCCAGATTCTAATTATATTCCTTCTCCTTCGGGTTTGCCTACGTCTAACCCCCAACCCCCCACAGAGACACCTCGCCTAAATCCAGACGTTTATACTAATTTATCAGTAGTTGAACGAGCTTAAATCTATCGCTAGCGCGACTACGAAAAGATACCTAGGGGCCGGCACCCTGTTATATTTACTACGATTCTAAATCGGGCAAAAAAGGCACTTAGTACAGTTTACTATGCTTATTTTGCACCTGTTCTTAAGGTGTAAAGCGCACGAATAATTTGGTTTGACTGCCTTACTGAGGGCATGAAAGCGTGGGTCTTTCGAGCGCTTTACTCTAACGATTACTTAATGCGCCGTATGAACTAGGACCGGCTGGCTGCTTACTGTAACGCTTCTTTAGATATCTCGCACATGTAAGCTTACAAGAAGGATATGATATCACGTAGGTAAACAGTAGTATTGTAAAGCGTAAAGATAAAGAGTAACACGACATTGTGACTTGGAAGTTGGAGTGAAAGGGTAAGAGATGTAATTTTTATTCTGAACATAGCTATCTAGGTTAGAATGATATTATCCAAAAGCCTCGTATAATGATTATAGTTGTACGATTCATTTGGGATAATCAGAATAACCATATGTTTATTAGCCCAAGTGATTTGAGAAAGTCGAATTGGTTCTTAACGTATGGCCAGAGAGATGGATAGGTCTCTTACTGAAGCAAAATACCGAAACTAAATAGGTTCAAATTGAACCTTGGTGAAATCACCTGCACTGATAAAGTACTGTTACCAGCAACCGATAGTTGCCCGGTTCTTATTCACAAATCTTGCATTCTATCATAACAACCAGTTTGATTCAAAATACCAAAAAACATATACCAAGGGTATCCCACCATTCCCACCAACCAAATTCGAAAATCCTATATCCTTGCTTGCAAATATTCCCAAACGCTAAATGTCGACAACATGTTGAAAAATACAGGCAAGATGCCAGTATTTTTCGGCATCGCCTTTCTAATCAGCATAACTACTCACTTTGGGTGTTTATGGTCGATAGGGAGGTGGCGAGACACTGCTGGAACTGCGTCGGCGGCTACGGCTGCTGCTACTACGTCGACGCTCACCAGGCTGCACGGAATCGTCAGGTACCGCGAATCGGACTCGCGATTCGTTGGGTCGTATTTCCGTGCTCGTTCGAGACATGTTGGGGGTTTGATAGGGACTTCGGGAGGTCGGGCGTGAGTTTGGTTCGGGTCGTCGTGATTGTTCCCAATGTGCCGGCCATCCAGTTGGTGGAAACCCTGGTTCTTGAGATGAGGAGGAGGATTGGTCATCGGTCCAACCGTATTTTATATCGGGTGGGTAGGAATGGGTCTGGGCTTGCACTTGCACTTGCGGGTGTGGCACTGGCACTGGGTGGACGAAAGTCTGAGGAATCGGTTGGGTGGGTGGTCGAGGAACGTGCTGAGGTATGTGTTGCACGTACGGCTGTTGTACAGGCCGTTGAGAACTCTGGATATGTGGACGTGGAGAAGCTGAATGAGCTTTGTATGGTGGAACAGGAGATGTGGAAGCAGGCCTTGTAGTGTCCCTATCCCTCCTCGATTTTCTATCGCGAGAGTCGCGGGAATCTTTACGGTCGTACGAGTTCCTTCGGTCTCTCGAGTCTCTCCTATCTTTCGAGTCTCTCCTATCTTTCGAGTCTCTCCTATCTTTCGAGTCTCGTCGTTCGCGCGGATCCCGCCTCTCGCTGTGCGATCGCTGGTGACGGCGTTCGCCTTGTGGTGGGAAGAGATGGTATTGTTCCTCTTCAAGTCGCAAGCTCTCTTCCTCGAGGCGCGCCCGTTCCTTTTTGTTTTTGACATGTTTTTTGAGCAGGTAGCCTGCTGCTACGATTTCCAAGCCCGCAAGGAGGACCATCTTGTCAGCGCAAAAGAAAATAGGTGTTGGAGTTGTTTTTGGTGGGGGTTCTTAGCAGGAGCCCGAGAGATTGAAGGATGGGAGGTTGAGATGTTGTTAGCAACCGAGAGAACGGAATAAGGGGAAGGATGAGAAATGGAAAGATGATTCACTAAACCTCGTATTACTAGCGTATAGAAGCTGTGGGAAGAATGGCAACATGACCTTCTCTGACACATCAGCCATTGGAGGGATACAACCTGGGAGTGGGAATGGTAGGTGGCCATCTGATCTCATGGTTGGATGGAAGGTCTTGGCGAGCGCTTACTAAAGGGCAGCCTTACCCGGAGCCCGGGTACCCGAGCTTCCAGAAAAGCCGAAGAACAATCGAAAACCTCAACCGAATTTCTGACGTCAACCTTGAGCCTCAACTTTTCGCAAATCGTAAGATAACTTCGTCCTGACAACTTGGGAAAATATCAATTACCGTAATCCGTACCGCAAAAATACGTACACTGCCACATTCTCTATTCGTAACATCACCTGGGAAATCTTATTAATATCTCAAACCTCAGCCTCACTGCCTCAGCCGCACTCTCAGAACAGCATCTTGGCTTCGGCGAAACCGAATTGAGCAATCGTCGGCTTTTAGAGCATCCGACGTCATTGGATAGGATACTGAGTTCGGTAGCAGATTCAAAGGGCCCTTAACATTGAATCAATTATTTAGGATTCACTTGAGGTCCACTTCTTGTCTATTCCGACCAGGACTGAAAATGCGTAGGGATGTTCCACTAACTGTAACACTGAACCCTAACCTTCCTAACCCACGGGTAACTAGACAAGGTTCCAATGCCTTAATCAGCGTATTATCTTTAAGCTCGCGTTGTGTTAAGATTTATTTATACTGTAGTAAATTTTTGGTGGTTGTGGCTTGTAGCAGTGTGCTAGGAAAAATGGGAGTCGGCTACGTTGTGTCTGTGCGTGCAGCGTTAAGCGACCTCGCGACACATGTATCCCAAATAATCGATTCAAGAGTAAGAAGAAGGAATTGATACATTTATAAAAATGACCATAGAGTTCCTATGTCAGATAACTCCAGAACGTACAGTTGCGTGATCATGAGATAGATGTTGATCAAGATCATATTATCATTTCAGCATTAAATTAGGCTACTATTATTCATTTCCGAGGCGTATCTCCCAAACCAACATGGTCGAGATACCCATCATAAGCTTCCACGGAGCTTTCCATTCCCAGAAACTAGTTCTTCCTCACAGACGAAGAACGTCCACCAATGACTCAATCATATCGTAACTGTCCGCTCTAAAATCATCTGCCATAGGAACTCCACTGTCATTTTCAAAATGCATCAGTTCCTTCTTCTTACTCCATTCTGGCCACTCTGGGTAGTCAGAATCCGCGTTGGGATCCATGGAGTAAGCGAACGAGAAGTAATAACTTCTTATCGCATGTGTGGCGTAGTTCGGAAGAATTCCGTAAAACACCGTGATCAAATCACTTGCATGGAACGTTCCCAAAAATGGGGTTCCAAAGGCGTAAGACGACAAGTATGACCAACTTTTAACCTCAGTGCCGATTCCGTTCAGGAAAAGTCTGCGGGTCAATGTGAATGTGAGGTCGCCCAAAATTGCCGCCATTCTTTTGTATTGTCCATACCAGTTGTTGAAACTGAACGTTCCGAATGGTGAACCATTTTCGCTCCCTTGATCTTGGTAGGTATTCACAATTGAGGTCATTTGTTCGGTACTTGCGCTATGGAAGAAAATCGAGGTGAGGTAATTTACAACTTGTGCGGTTGTCGAAATGTTGGACTGGAAAAGAGCGAAGATGGTTCCTTCGTCTTCTTGGTCCCCCACGATAAATGGCACTTTTGCGAATTTCTTTTCTGCGATCAACGTTTCGGGAGACTTGGTGAGAACAATTCCATCAGGTCTTGGAAGATACGACAATGATACAGAGTTGTAGCCCAGGATTCCAGGAACCGAATTTGCTGCATTCAAAAAGTCGTTGTAAGGCAAACCTCGAAGGCACGCCAAGGTATCGGCCGATGAATCACACCCTGATGTCCGGACAACTGTATCGTAAATGTTCTGCCCTTTGGGGCAATCCAGTGGATCCGCTGGAACCAGTGTACCGCTGCTCATGATAGCAGCGCGGAAGAGTGGCTTTTGCTTGTAGGTATGGTCTCCAGAAAAGAGTACCATTTGATCCATTACGCTAATAGCTCCCGCCGATTCTCCCCATAAGGTTACTTTGGAGGGATCTGATTTGGTCAGTGGATTCTCCAAGTTGATACTGCGGAAACATTCTCACCTCCTCCGAAGCTTGCAATATTATCTGCTACCCATTCAAGACCCATTCTTTGATCTAGTAGGCCAAGATTTCCAGAGCCCTCTTCCATGATTTCCTTTCCAGGCATGAAACCGAAACCACCAGTACGGTAATTCACGGCAACAAAAATGATAGGTTTCCCAATCGCAACTGACTCGTCGACTAGGCTCGTTCCATCATACCTAGGTAGATTAGAAGACTATCACTTGCAGGGGAATATGTTTATTTCTTACATAGCTGTTCCGCCTAGCTCGAAACCACCACCGAAAATCCAGAATATCACTGGAAGCTTTGCATCGGCAGTCGTTCCAACGGGTCTGAATACATCAATATACAAACAGTCTTCTCCAGCATTGGTGATTGTTTGAAAAAGCGGGGTACTAACATTGTTAGTGTTAAGCTAATAACAAATTGTCGTAAGGGTTTTCGCGTAAAGACGAATTAATAACGTACTTCAAAAGGATACCAAGAATGCCAGCAGGTAAATTACTGGTATCAGTGGTGAAGAACATCTGAGGACAAGCTGGTGAGTTATCCTGCGCGATCACAGTCCCTAGGGAAGAGCCATTGAGTCGTTGTGGTGGCTTTAAGCGAAGCTCGCCTACTGGGGGTTGGGCGAAGGGAATCCCCTGGAATTTTTCAGTGCCCTCCGTCAAAGACACTTTTCCAATGATGGTTGCTGGAGGTGAAGTGATAGTGACCGTTGGTCCCACTGGAACTTCTGCGCGTTCAACCGGGGCAGTAAGAACCGGGGCAGTAAGGACTGCGGGGAGGGCGACCAGAAGAGTAAAGATGAACTTCATGACTGAGACTCTGGAAGGTCTACTTTAATTGTTTTCTGTAGACTTCAAGCCTGATGCAGTAAAGCACTGAAGATGGCGAGTCCCATGAATGGGGACTTCTGCTGAAGTATATATGCATTTTTCCAGACGTCTTTGGTGGACTTTGTTAAACAAGCTTAACTTCCTGGCCCATGGCGAACCCCATGCTTGTCCTGCTGATCCCAGCTCACTCTGGGGTAAAGGCATCTGAGTGAACGACGTTCAGGTTTGTGGAAACTACAATATTCACCTAGATTGAGCTATGATTTTGGTGAGATTCCACTAGGTGTATAGTCAAGACCGGATTGCCCGCGTTCTGATTGGGTGGGGCTCAACGTCTCTAGCCGGGTCCGAACTTCCTCCTTCCACGAGGCCCTGGGAAAAAAAAGATCGGGCGTCCTTTGCGAATAGCGACATTTCCATAATTCCCTTACAATGATCCACATCGATCCACAATCAAGGAGCGTGGCTGCGCATATCAGGCATACGAAGTCAGACTGCCAGTGACCTCGCACAATTGCACTGTCAGGGACATGGCACATTACTAGGTGAGCGGGAAAGGTACCAGATTCGGTCGATGTCTCCGGCTCTGGATGCCGAATGGGAGCCCCAGGCACCCGACGATTAACCTCTGGCTTCTTTTTTTTTCTGGGTACTGGTACCGATCTCTTCTTCTGCGGGTATTCCCCTATTCCCACGTCGCCTGGGGCGATAGTATGGGGTTTGTGCGGGTTTTTGCGGGCCTCAGAGTTCGACGTGTTTGAGGATGCAGTGTGGCCGCGCAAACTGTGATTATTTTTCCCACATCCAAGTCCTGCGCAGTCTTTCTGGTTTCTCTGATATCTAAAAACGCCTCAACTTGGCTAGCAGCTGCCTCTTCCAGAGCGAAAAGATCTACGCTTCAAAATCCTTCCTTCGTCCTGTACTCCGCAACTCTCATTCTTGAAAAATACGTCTATACAACAAATCATCCGCAAGGATTGCTTGGGTGTGGGTGGGGGAGGTGCGGGGTAATCTGGGGATGAACAGGGGATGGACAGGGACAGCGTGGTTGGGATTGGAGGAGCTTGTTGAGAGTTGATGCACCACGGTCGAGTGACTTGTGAGTTGAATCCTTCACCCGATCTATCCAATACTGACACTTGTATTTGCAGCTTTAGCTTGGATTTCTTAAGAATTCACATGCATAAAGAGTCTTTGTTTTCCCCGTGAGGCAGACCTCGGTATCAATGTATTTTCCAAAGAATTTCTCCTGGATTTTTACGTGTCGACAGACTGAGAATCACTTCAAGATTGCCAGCGCCGTTTGTTCTCACCGCTGATGCCAATGACGGGGAAAGGTGATCAGTGGAGCACAGTTTCAGAGAAGCAACGACATTCTATTCTGTGTTCAACTTCTTGCTTTGGTCACCTTAATTCCCTTCGTGTTAAAACTCTCCTAATAACATCACATAGGCAGTCAGCAGGAATCCTTCCAAGAAACGCTACCAGTACCTAAGCACCACCCATGTATTACAGCCTAAACCCACCCACCTGCTCCGCAAAGCCGCAAGCCGTCCCCAAATCCGATGGCTTACGTCCGCTGACATCTTCCTCCAAGAAAAGCAAAAAAGCATGTGCCTATGGCTGAACCTGGTGTTATTCCACAACTCATAGAAGTTAGGAGATTACAATCCTGAACTGTGTCTTCTCCGTGAACCTGGGAAATCGAAACAGATCATCCAATATTGCTACCTTCTTTTCGAAGCTCGATCCAGGAGTCCCCCCAATTACAATCTATCCTCCGAGCCCCAATCCTAGATGTCCATCTTCCGCTCAAGATGTACCCACAGAAAGCTACGTGCATATCCACAATCTCCTCCGAAGCGCTGGCGTTTCCCCAGCCTCTCCTCGGGGCGTATATCTAATTCTAGTCTTTACGCCGTTTATATCACTCAGTTTCCCAAACTTCCTTCCGAATGACTCGATTTGTAATGCGGAGAACCTAGACCATTCTTTGGATGTCGATATTGGTAATTGTATTCTCTCCCATTGTTCGCTTATTCCTTCTCCTGCTTCAGACGCCCGGACATGGAGCCACGAGTTTCTACTCGTATTTTTACGCTCTTCCTTCATTCATTTCCTCTTGTGTCTTTATGTTTTCTTCAAGAAGTCTTGATTCGAAACTGGGGAATGCGGGGAACCTTGCTATTGAGAATCATGAGGTTCTGTTAAAGTGCTTATTCGCACTAGAGTTATCGATTGATCGGGCGGCAGCCTGTAGGGAAGGCCTTTTCGCTCTTGTAAGGAAAAAAGTGGAAGATTTGAGAAGGGTGCTCTACCTTGTCCCAGGCATAACAATTATAACTTTACGGGTATTTTACCCTGTACTCCACTGAAGCTACTCTAAAAAAGTTACAATTGTTATACCTGGGACGAAGTGCAACACGCTTTTCCCGGATACCTCTATTTGAGATTACTAGTATTGTTGCTATGGTCTTTTCACTATCAGATTTAGGTCTGGGCCACTACTGCATCTACGCTTTTCCCGCGTGCATCGGTTTAGTCCCTTCGCAACTCGGATTCTCGCTCTGTTCCGGAAATTCGATATTTCAACATACTGTCTGAACGCCTTCGGTTTCCTGCTCGCATTGTATCTTAGTATCTACAACTCTTTCACGTCAAGAGAAAGTACGAATAGAAGGTTCGGCACGTACCTCCTAATCGATGTCTTATGCCTCTAGCAGCTGATGCTTCGTATTACGGCATGTATAGCAAATGTCCACAACACGCGAGCAATTGCAGCAAGTCTTCCAGGCTTGGATCATCCGTGCCAAAGCAGTCACGATTGTTATCCGTGGTTGCCGTTATACAGTATTATTTTTCGATTTACGCTTCCCCAATTCAAGTATGTCCTGCGATATCATGGGACACGCCAATGAGAGTTTCTACTTCTTGATTTGGGACACCGGCTTATGGTATATATAGGTATATGCACTGATTTCTTTAGGCACTCTTGCCGCCAGCCTTATCAGTTTTCTTTTTCCTTCCTCGATTTACTTACCCCAAATGCTTCTCTCGGTCAGCCAACTGGTGGCTTGACGGTTGCGGCAAGCAACCACAATATTGTTTCACCATTTTGGTTTCACTAATAGCTAAATTGTTACCATGGAAGGTCACTCCTTGAACAGATATTGATATTTTGCCTCTTCCAAATCTGGTGTCACTTGCGGAATAAAACGCTTCGAATCAGCCGAATATACCAATCGTCGCCCTTGACTACTCAAAATCGCACGTTTTGGGATACGAGTTCTGTTGTCTTATTCCAGTTTCTCATGTTCCTTGTTGGATTTTGACTTTTTCGAGTGTCTCCCTCGAACGGCTTTCTCAAAAAGAAAAAAAAAAGGCTTTGGGTTTTGAACTAGATCTGAGCCAGGTATGCATTTCAAGGGAAGTCTTGATATAGTCATTGTTTCCTTTTGGGTACGGCTGCCTTCAATAGTCATCTGTCACATATAACCGTGGCTATTCGCTAAGGTTAAGAACCTTACTGATGGAATTCTATTCGGGGTCTCTTATCCTTGACTCGAATTTCTCCCAACTTTTTTGCAAGATTGTACCGACTATCAAGAACAAATGACTTTCTTATTTTAAAGGCCTAGGAGAATCAAAGCAAATACCCTAAGTATCTAGGTAAATGACCTTGATTAATCTAGAAATGTAGAACAACGAAGAAGCTACATGCTACCATTTGCTACCGCTTCAATTCTCCGCAGAATATCCACCTATGTCTTGGATATGGAGAGCGAGAGAAAAGGAGGCTAACACATTCTACTTCTATATCACGTCTATTATTACTTCCACACTCCGCATGATCAAAAATAACGTGCACTTGAAGTGGGTATAAGTGGATGCAATAATGGGTCGAATTAAGGCTCAAAAGCATGGACATGGCTTATGGTTGAATATGGAGAAAAGGCTGTTCAAGTGGGTATCTACACTCCACTTTGAAGTGCACAATTTTTTTATCATGTTGGGTGTGGAATCTGAGGAGGGGATAGTTGACGACAGCGCAAGGCTTTGCAGCTCAACATGAGAAATAGCGTAAGCACGTTTTTACCGTATTGACGGCTACTTGGTCTAAAGCGCGATTTATTTAAAAACAAGTCTAGATTTAGGGCAGCGGCCTTCAAACATCACGCAGATAAAAACAGCGATAGAGAAATGGGGTTCAGACTTAGGAATTAGTAAACTACTCTCTTCGTTCACTATTTCGTAGGCAATTGCCCTGGAGGTATTTATTCTCTCATCTCTTTCAAAGAAAAAGCTCTTCCGCCAAGCCCAGCCACTCATCACAATACACCCCTCACACTCCCAAAGATAAATTGGACCTGCCTCTCCATTTACCAGTAAGTCTTACCAGCATAATGTATCCAAACTTATCCCCCATAAAATCCATGCATCATTTCAACAACACCCGAGCGCACACAATTCCCATCGCTAAGAAAAGCGAAGAACCTCAACACTTTTCCAAATTCCACTTTTGCAAATGTACTCGTACGGAGCCTCACTCAAGAGATGGTCAAAGCCAAAGCCTCGCATATCCGCTTGCAAAATGACTCGTGTGGCTTTGTCACGGTGGGTATTGCGTGAAGAGCGCACAGGCTTCTTGCTCCATTTTCCAAGACTGTGGGGTAGTGGGGTATGTACGAGGGGAGATAGATGATAATGTGCAGCGAGACAGCACATCGGCTTTGCGTTTAGTTAAGGGGATGGAGCTTGTGTGAGGGAAGGCTGGTGGGGATTGGAGGGGTAAGTGATGTTGGGTCGGATCTTGAACTGTTGGTAACGAATTTTTGGATTGCTTTGGCTAATCTCTTCGTTTGGCTCTTTTGGAAGTAATTGAGAATAGATAAGCTGCTGTGCAAATGCAAATATCTTAAGCTTCATTCCTCTTGAAGAAAAAGCCTCCTGAATTTTAGCAACTAACCAGTGATGGTTTTTGGCTTTTCAAGCAATAGTTATTTGATTTACGTCGCGGGCAACCTTACCCCGCACATACCAAAAGTCAGGAGGATCTCAAGTCCCAGTGAGAGTTTTGCTAAGCGCACCAATAAAAATCAATAGCACGAACGACATCTCCCTACCAGCGACGCTTTCCCCTCAAATGTAGCCAAGGATGTGAATTATCATTTTTAAGTTGTAGCCTATCGTGGATACGATGAAAGGTATTACTAGTGTTTGAACCTTAAACCAAGACGCGGCCTAGTTACTAAAACCCCGCTGTAGTTAAACTTCCTTATCATATCCCCATCAAAAAAGCATTTACACTTCCAAACCCTTGAGAGGCATCCTTATGCGAGCTGTCCTATGGTAACCGTCAAATCGACTACATGGTCAATACCATGTGTAATTCGTCAATTAGACCGTATGATAGAATTCTCCTACTAATGGATAAAATTTTGACTTCCGAAATATTCGCTATTTCAATTAACAATAAGAGTTAATTTTTAATTAAAACACATCCCTTACCTAGAAATTAAATAATATAAACCTAGTAATCAAAGTACATTAACGCTATACAAGTCCTCTATACCTAAGCAAAAGAAAGTAAAGCTATTCCTAAATACGATTGTTTCGCCTTTGGTTTACGTCCGGCATAGAAGGCGACTGGCCGGGTCAGCAGAGTAGATTAATCGAGGCACTAGGAATGGCAAGAGGGCCAGGCACAGTCCTTTATATAGATTGGCTGTTGTTGTAGTGTTGACAAGCTATATTCTATTTCTCATTCTACGCGTACACCTACCACCCCACTCGTTGCACCTCACAAAGCTATAACAAAAGCGTATCATGGAATGGACTATCGTATTTGTGACTGCCATAATAGTAGCCCTCAATTCTATGGTATGATGGTTACACTAGTCTAATTAACGAAAAGGTGGATTTGAGGGTTACCATAGCATGATAGCACAGAGCGATGTAGAATAATAAAAGTTAGTATATTAATATTAACCTAGGTAGTTTGGAATAACAAAGTTGATTTTATAAAGAAATCTAGAATAGTAGATTCTTAAGGCGTCAATTGAAATAACGAAATCATTTCACCGCGTGTCTATCGCTCAAACCAAATACATATCCAACACACACTGGTATTCGTGACCATCGTGGTCCTAGAACGTTTTCACTTCTACAGCAGCGTGTCCCAATATTTTACAGGATTTATATTCGAGTCTTTTAGAACCATCAAAACAATTTGCCCAAAAGTGTAGATCCATCAAAGTGGGTAGATTAGAGACTTGTTGCCAAATTCCTGTAATCACAAATGTGGGAAACAAATTAAGAGCTAGCAAACCGAACTGCCAAGTGAACTAACTAATGGTCCGCTATTCTTTCGAGGGTTTTAGTTGGAGCTTACACAACTTCCTCTCTTCACTCGATGACAGCTCGAAGCAAAGACTACCTTCAACCTTGTTGAAGACCCCGGGAAGGTTAACCTTACCTAGGATTTGTTATGGTTAATGTAGTTCGTCTTGTTTATCAAGTATTAGGCAAGAGGAACTCATGGCGGGCGGGTAGTCTCGTTTGTAAATGTTCAGTATCTGGGAGATAAGTCAAGGTCAATTGACTTTTGAATATAAATTGTGTGCGGGAAGACCATTCAATTGAAAATGTTAGGTCGTATCTTGACTTGGTACCCTCGATTAAACCCGACGGACCATCGCACATGCCCATCTTATGTACATCGATATGATATGAAGATATTTCCTAATAATAAATCAAGAAGATGATACATTGTTCTTTTGCTGTCCAAGTTGATAGCATGGGAGGCTTCTGCTTGATTCATCATATTGGGGAAGATGCTTGTATCACGTGACATATATAGATTGTCGGAGCTGGAGGCTTCAGTCTGGAGTTTATGCCTGGTCTCTGGCATTTGACTTCTTGGAAGGCATTGATGATTATTCACTGAGACGGATTCATTCATTTTGTAATTCACCACAAAAATGCTGACCTGAGCAGGTGACTTCTTACTCGGGGATACGTTTCACCGGACGAACGCCAAGCCGGCACCACAAGTCAGCGGGGAGAAACCCACAAAGGCGATTGGAATCGAAAAGTTTTGAAATCAATCAACGACAAATTTACGCAGAATCCTCACCATTAGAATCCATTCTACTGGAAGACTGTCATCATGTCTAAAATCACAGTCGGTACGTTTATGCCATCAGCTCCGAATACTTCGCATGGAAAAGGGCGTCTGCTAATATTTGTCGCACCACAGCCGGAGTGCGTACCAACGTCCAGAGTCTCCTCGAGTACTCTCTCGAAACCAAGAAGAGAAACTTCCTCGAAACCGTCGAACTCCAAATCGGCCTCAAGAACTATGATCCTCAGCGTGACAAGCGTTTCTCTGGAACCATCCGTCTTCCAGTTGTCCCCCGCCCAGGAATGAGCATCTGGTACGTTTCGCCACCGCCGCACACAAGAGGCAGAAAGATATACCAGGAAAGGATTTTGACTGACGGTACAATGACAGCATTCTCGGAGATCAACACGATATCGATCGTGCCAAGCACGGTGGAATCGATGCCATGTCTTCCGACGATTTGAAGAAGCTCAACAAGAACAAGAAGTTGATCAAGAAGCTCGCACGCAAGTACGATGCTTTCGTCGCTTCCGACACCCTTATCAAACAAATCCCACGTCTCTTGGGTCCTGGTCTTTCCAAGGGTAAGCTCATCCACATATACCGCATTTTTGCTACGCAAACTAATCGATCCTGACAGCTGGTAAATTCCCAACACCAGTCTCCCACAACGAGGACTTGAGCGGCAAGATCAACGAGGTCAAGTCCACCATCAAATTCCAATTGAAGAAGGTCTTGTGTATGGGTGTTGCTGTCGGAAACGTTGGCATGACTGAGGACCAATTGATCTCCAATATCATGTTGGCCATCAACTACCTCGTCTCCTTGTTGAAGAAGGGCTGGCAAAACGTTGGATCCTTGACTGTCAAGGCATCCATGTCCCCACCAAAGCGCATCTACTAGATATACATAGTCATGCTGAGCTGTCGAGCACTCTTTGTTGAGCTGTTTGCAGAGAGAGGAAGAGATTTTTGCGAGAAGCTAGATAGGAATCCAATCAAGCAAAGATCATGAATAATGATAGTTAGACGAATATTGAGATTGTGACTTGTGTTTGATATTGTATGATTTAGCTTGTAAGCATTTGCTGGTTAAATGCTGCTAAGTGCCATCACTTCGTTGTAACAGATACTAAACTCAGGAAAAGACTTGAGAAGCTCTCCACGGCAGGTTTACCATCGCCGTACCGAAGCACAGCAGAAGAATACCTACATACTCAACCTGCTCCTCCCTCAAAAATGGCAAAGTTCACGGGTTCCAAATTCAGATCGCGCAGAGAGATATTGCTCAAAATCGATGGCCTGCGAGTCTTCACGAACAATCACAAGAACTTCCAATTGTCAGGCTTTGCTTCGGAGCGCTTAACAGCTGAGCTCAACTTTGCAGCAGAGAGTTGATGATTTGCAAAGGCTTTACAGAGAGTGCTAAACGCGTATGAGCAATATTGAGAGGCAGAGCGCAAGATGACATGCCGCTCCAGCACGACAGAAGAGACTTCACATCGTTGATGCAATTTGCCTATGGAGGCTCTGGTATGCTTTACCAAGTTCCTCAAGTGTTACTGTAAGAGCTTTCCGTAGAGTTCTCTTCCATCGAGGTCAAGCGGGCGGCAAAACTTCACAGTTCAAAGTTTTATAACAATCTTGTGGCATATCCAAGTTGCATCACAATTGCGATCAGCCCAACGTCGTTGCGAACATCCAAGTCATCGCCTTGCTCTACATCCAGATCGATCCTTCATCCAACCTCCTGCAAACACACGCTTCGAAATATGATATGTAGCGACCACCCCACAGTCAACCTCCGATGAGAATCGGCGAAGTCGGCTGGTAGGAAAGAGCGTTCACCTTTCTTCGAGGGAGCCGGGAACGGAGGAAAACCCATTTAGCCTTGCGGCCGAATAACCCTCAGCAGCCACCGTAGTGGAGCACCCATTGTAATAAATGTTATAAGTATTAATTATAACCTCTACTGATGATGAAGAGGGAAGAAGGGAGGGCGAGGGGAGACGGGGTATTTGTAGTGTGAGCGCGGCGGGTGGACGCTAGGCTGCTTTGGGAATGGTGCAGAAAGTTTTGCGTGGTGGGGCGGCGGGCACGTGATGGGGTTGGTTTGAGCATTTTCACGTGATTGTGATGGTTTATTTTGGAATGAAGCTAACATTTTGAAATGAGGGAAGTGATTAACCAAGACTTGAACTCATCATTCTATTGTTGTTGTGAGATTTACCTTTCAATTCAAATTGAACTCTCGTCAAAATGCGAACTCTCCAATTTATCCCCTCTTTCACGGACTCAATTCCGCCACCCGGGGTTCAATAATTAACCACTACGGACAACCGCATCCCCAAAAACCAACAGAGCCTCAACTCTATACCTGACGAAACGGTTCATTGTCGTCGGACTAGGAGTTCGGATCTAGTGATTAGCAAAGTGAGTGAACCTGACGCCATTGATTGTCTAGTGCCATTGGTGGCCACCAATTTTCATCAAGTAACAGCCTAGTCCCGGCGACTTTGGACCGGGTCATCATAGTCAAAGAAGTTCTAGTCCGTCAATTGACGGCACGGATTTTGAAATGATCGGAATTCATAAATACCTAGGATGAATTCCCGGTTTGTGAGGTGAGATATGGAATCCAACGAAACATTCACTATATATTATGGCGCAGGTTTTGGTGTTATATATAACGCGTCCTGATATCGTTACTTATATCGTCTTCCTCTGTGTTTTTGCGGTCTCGTATTCATTCTTTCGGATGATATTAATCTAATCTTTCGGCTGATCTTGGTCTTTTATAAAATCTTATTTCGATTTGTGTCAATTAACGACATGTCGCTGCAAATCGAACCCATCAACACAGCCTCCACTTCTTCGGATAGAAAAGGAAAGTCTGTTGTCTCTCATTCCAGGAAGCGTACCAAGATTCCAAAGAACGCCAGATCTTTTCAACATGATGGGACATTTCCAAGTATAGCGGAAGTCATTATGGAGAAAGAACCAATGGCACCAACAACCTTGGAAGACACTGATATCAGAGCTTCCAATGGGGATAACAATGATCCTTCCTGGGTCCGAGAACCTGGGGAAACTACAGAAGCTATGATTGAGCGTCTTGGCAGAGAAAGACCGAAGATTTTCAGCTCGATCTGGTCAGAAATAGGTTTTGTATTTTCGATTTCTATGTCGCAGATCCTTGCGGTAAGAGTCCTAGTCCTACAACTAGAAGCCGCTGACTGACCCAATCAGGAATACTTCCTATCAGGCTTCATTGTCATTGTACCAACCCTTGCAAAAAGCCTCCACATCAACCAAGCATCGGCAACATGGCCAGCAAGCGCATTTTCTCTGACTACCGCGTCCTTCCTCTTGATATTTGGAAGGCTCGCCGACATGTACGGAGGGTATCCACTATATGTTGCTGGCTTCGCTTGGCTAGCACTATGGAGTCTCATTGCTGGATTCTCGAACAGTGGACTTATGCTCAACATCTGTCGTGCTTTGCAAGGCCTGGGACCTGCTGCTTTCCTACCTGCTAGTCTTATGATACTAGGATGTATCTACAGACCAGGTCCGCGGAAGAACATCGTATTCAGCATTTACGGCGCTTGTGCTCCAATTGGATACTATTGCGGAATCTTCTTTGCAGGACTCACCTCAGAGAAGATATCATGGCCGTGGTTCTTCTACGTTGGGACGCTTCTGTCTGCCATTACTGCTTTTACGGCATACATCAGTGTCCCCTCGGATACCCAACAGAAGCGAGAGGCGGCTGATAGACCGAATATGGACTGGCCAGGTGCAATGCTCAGTGTCAGCGGTCTCATCATGTTTACCTTTGCCATCATCGACTCAAGTCACGCCCCCGAGAAGTGGGCAACACCATACATCTACGGGCTCTTCATCCTCGGTTCAATCTTCCTAATCTCAGCAGGATACGTAGAATGCTACCAAGCCCCTGAACCCCTCCTCCCATCCTCACTCTTCAAAGTTCCCTCCATGCCCGGACTAATCGTTGCTCTCTTCCTTACATATGGTGCGTATGGGATTTTCTTACTCTACGGCACTTTTTACATGGGAACCATCATGGGCGCCAGTCCCCTCCAGATCGCCGCGTGGTTCACCCCCATGGCAGTGGGTGGCTGTCTGATCTCCACATTCAGCGGCTTCATCCTGCATCTCCTCCCCGGCACAATCCTCATCCTCATCGCAGGCGCATCATGGATCGTCGCACCGCTGCTCTTCGCCATCGCACCTGAACGGGCGACATACTGGTCCTATGTCTTCCCAGCCATGATATGCGCCACCATCGGCGTCGACATAACCTTCTCTCTCACCAACATCTTCATCACTACCTCGCTACCCGCTAACCAACAAGGCCTGGCCGGCAGTGTGATCATGATCTTGTTACATTTAGGTATTGCGGTTATGCTGGGCTTTGCGGATGTGATTAATGTGTATATGGAGGGGAAAGGAATGCGGGAGGGTTTCAAGGTGGTTTTTTGGTTTGAGGTTGCGTGTGCGGGTGTTGCGTTGTTGGTGCTGGTGGGCTTTGTGAAGATTAAGGAGGCGAAGAGTGATCTTACTGTTGAGGAGAAGAGGGCTTTGGAGAGTAGTGGTGGTGAAGGGGATGTAGCTCTTGGGGTGGAATCTGCTCACAAAAATGGAGGTGAGGGAGGGGTTGAGGAAAAGAGTGGTGTTTAGGCGAATGGACTTTTGGATTGGTGGGTTTTCAGTAGTATCTGGAGCTGTTGGATACACAATAATAGGACTAGGATTTAATCATTTTAATGCAATTTTACCTGTGCTTGTAAGTCGCTTTGAATTTTTTACTCTGTCTCTTTTCCAGACTGGAAACGCATCCTTGTATATAAATCTCAAAATTTCACTGCCCTAATACAGTAACATTTGATAAACTGATAAGGAGGATGGCCAGCTCCGAACTAACCCCTAGCCTGTCTATATCACGGCTTTGACCTAACCTTCATCAAATCCAGAGTCAGAGACTCGGATCTGGGCGAGCCATACTCTCCTCACATATGACCTACCGTGATAAATCGTCTCTATAGCATTTGGGTAGGACAACAGTAGATGGCACTAAGGGTTGTCTAGAGACTCTGAGTGGCTAGAAGTCTACGGTGAAGGCCTTCTTAGGTTGCTATCTTATACGTTGAAGATTACAGTTGGATTTTACTACCTAGGGGCCCATAGAATGCTGACCTGTGAGTGGCCTGAAAGGTGATCTTGCCAACTTCTGCTACTCTTGAGCGCTATCCCCTGTCGTCCCATCCAAATGCCATAGAGACGATTTATCACGGTACTGGTATGTAACAGTGTCCATCCAGCTTGAACTGTCCACCCGCCTGACATACGGAATAGTTAGAGCCAAGAAAACCACTGTTCCTGAAGAACTCGGCCCGTCCCCCAATGATGCTTCTTGGTTTTCCTTTAATGCGTTTGGGCTCCCTGCTGTTGTGCTCTCCGTGACTCGGCATCTCTCTTTGAGCGGTGGTTTGGGTGGATTGGAAACGCGTCTTGTACGTCATTGTACTTGAAGCTATCTCTATTTGTCTTTTTAAAGCTAATTAATTATACCTTACTGTAGGAGGCCCTTAGTAGTACTAACTACTTACTGTACAGGTGGTTTACTCGGGTTCTTTTGGTATTAGTGTGATTGTACTCTTAGACTACTATCCACTTACTGGTAGTATAAGAGTACAAGTAAAATAGGCAGATTTTGTTGCCGATTTTTATTTTTATAAATAACGTTTGTTAGCTTCGCATATAACGTGCATATAACTTGTGGAGGGATATTGAATGCGCAATTTTAGTGACGGATTACCGTAGAATAAGGAGACAGATGTATACATAGGTAATATCGTCCGAGCTAGGTCTGTGTCTGCTCTTCTATTAGCGGGAGGTCTGAATAGCTCCAGATATTGCATAGAACCAGACTCGATTGAGCACTAAATTGTGGCATAATTCGCGACCTAAGCGTAGTTAGTAATAACTCACACGGTCCCCTTCTAGCTCCACAAGTTATCTTTACACCTTTAGCACAGTCGTTGCACGGCTTTTGTCCACCTCTTGGAACGAACTTGACCACTAAATTAGTTGTAAAAATCGGCGACAAAATCCGCCTAATTAGAAAAATACCAAAAGGAAATCGAGGACTATCTCCTGGACAGTGCGGGAGATTCTTGGACAAGGATTTGGGACTTTGAATCTTCGTACCCCAAAGATTTGGATTTATAGCAGAAAGGTCGTGCACGTCTTTGATCTACTTGTAGAATCCCCCAAACTGTTCAGAAGATATCCCTGCTGTTCTTGCTGTTGCCTCCTCGCTGTGAGTCAAGCGTCTACATCGTGTACTGTACTTTCTCCCTTTTGAACACGTCGTACTAATCTTTTTTATATATCTCTTGTACGCGGTTTAAGAGACCTACCTATACATGTCGACGTTAACAGCGGATTCTATATAGTTAGAAGCACCTACGGTATATACGAAGTATCTCAATAGTGCCACTTTAGTACCTAGGTATTCTTAGCACTCCGGGACGGGGCGTACCTACCTTCCTTATTTGGTTAGCTAAACAGCGTCATAGGGGAATCAAAAGGGTTTGGAGGGAGATCACCGTGATTCTTATTCGAGGCTCATTATAAGCCTCGCCACCGATTTCATTGTTTTGAAGGGCGCACGGTACTTGTAACTTCGTAAGCTTAACAAAAGTTAAGTTCACGGGGTATGTTCAGTGGGGTAGAGAATGGGGTAAAAATCCCCGCATACTTAACTTTTTCTTAGGCCTGTGAAGTAGATCATGTTGAGTACATGAAGATATTAGAAATACCTTCCATTTTGTGGAGGAGATGGTAGCAGCGGTATTATGATTGTAAGGCTGACTAGTAGTAAATGTTGAGCTTTTTGTGCGAAAAGGGGGCTAGAATGTCATATATTAACTATCAACAAATCGAAGTTCGGTCCCCGTAATGGTTGTCCCGCCACGGCCAAACGTTCTGCCGACGTCAAAGAACTTTCCCAATCCAGGGGCACCAGGGGCATTGAGGGTTCATGGTGCCGGAGTTTCGGAGGCTAACTTATATTCCGCATAATCCTCACCCACTGCACCATTGCAACACGAAGGCTGTTGCCGCCTCACTTGTTCTCTCGAATCCGTCATAAACCTATTCTCTTCCGGAATCTGTTTGCTCTCCGTTCGCCCAACTGACTGACCTCTTCTTTTCTCCACCAATGCATCATCCCCATTGTACCGGTATCGTGGTTTGTTACTATATTTAGACTTTATTTTGGTAGAGCTGTACGAGTACGAGGCACGGCGAGAGTGAGAGAGGAGCAATAGTCACCTAGTGACGCAAGTGACGACAGTAAGACGAGCGAGGGTTGGCCGTGTTGAGGATAGCCAGGGTGATCACACATGATGGATTTGTTTGCGGATTTCATGGAGAATGGGATGGGATTGCAGCTCCCCTTGCAGCATGTGCCGGGATCCTCGATATCACTGCCGCCGACAGCTGCTGATTTGCATTCACGAGCAAATGGGCACTCATCAACTGAAACTTTGCCAACAGAGTCGATGACCACTCATCAACAAGAAGGAGAAACACGGGCTAAATCTATGAGAGAAGTGCTAATGAGGGATAAGAGAACACCAAAATTGAGGAAATCTTGTGAGTTGTGTCGGGATTCAAAGGGGAAGTGTGTTGTTCCTAAGGAGGGAAGGGGGTGCTTGAGGTTAGTGGACGATAGTGTTTACTTTGGCTTTTGAGGTTAATGAGCTTGCAGGTGTATCAAAGAGAGGAAAACATGTGTTTTTCTTGAGGCAAAACCGAGGCTGAAGAGGGCAAAGAACTCGAGGATGTGAGTATCCAATTACATTCTCGGCCCATTGTTGGAATTTAGGAACTGATCATACCACAGACGAGTTGCGGAAATGGAAGAGAAACTTAATAGTTTAATGGCACTACTCGAGGCAAATAATCAAAAAGCCCAAAACATAAAGAACACTCAAAATCAAAACCACGATATCCAATCCCCAAATCCCACACCTAATAATGGTCACCACACCCCATCAACATCCTCAACAACTCACCCAACATCAACATCTTCATCAGCCAACACACCTTCTCAAACCGAGCCACCAGCCCAAGCCACATTATCAGAACACCTCGACCAAATATGCGGTTTTACCACCCCACCGCAGCATCAGACTCATCAACACACTCGACCCCCACACTCAACCCCAGCCCCTCTCGACCTCAGCCTGCAAGCTCCAGTCCACTACACATCATCCATCTTTCCCTTTCCAGACTATGTATTCAGCGACCTCGACGACTGTATCTCCAGGGGCATGATATCCTTCGAGAGCGCTGAAGATTCGTTAAAATATTTCAAAACTAAATCTCATACTTTTCCCTTTGTTTTGTATCCTGATGAGGCGATGGGCCTCGATGGGATGAGGAGGGAACGGCCGTTTTTGTTGCTGGCTATTTTGACGTCAGCACAGGGGAGGAATAGGAGGGTTCAGGAGGTGTTGGAGGGGGAGCTGAAGGCGGAATTGGGCAGGAGAGTTATTATGGTGGGGGAGAGGAGCTTGGATTTGTTGCAGGGATTGTTGGTTTATCTTGCTTGGTGAGTTTTATGTCTCTTTCTTTCCCCGTGAGGACGTGAGATGTAGAGAAATATTGGGTGTGAGAGAGGGTTCTGGTGATACTTGTCTGTTTTCGAGTATCCGGATCTAGGGGTAGTGTGAGAAGAGATGCTAATGACTGTAGGTATCATATGTATATTCATCCCAGAAATGATCAGATGTACCAATTTTGTCAAATGGCTGCTGGTATGGCCGTTGACCTGGATATCAACCATCCGGATGGAGACCATAATCCATTAGACATGATGACACCATTAAGATCACCAAAACGACCAAAAACCAGTTCCATAGATTTGGAAGAGAGGAGGACCTTCCTTGGGACATATTACATGACCGCTTCGTAAGTTCACTTGCCCTTCTCCCCAACTCCACACAATGCAGTCTAACATCGTCTAGCTACTGTCAGGGTCTGAGAAGAGCAAGTCCCATCACACTAAACTACTACGGAGAAGAATGTTGTCAAATCCTCTCCCAAGTCTCCGTCACTGAAACCGACTACCTGATCCCTTATTTCATCCGCCTTCAAAAGATTGCGGATGATATCAATAAGACATTCGATTACGATAATCACGTCTCATTGCCCGAATTAGATGCCCCCCGCATCGAGATCCTAATCAAGGGATTTGAGGAGCAACTCAAACAAATTGAAGCTTCTTTCACGGAAGAGATATGGAGGAATCGTTCGTCTCCCTTTTCCTTCCCCATCCTTGTAAGAAACGAAGATGTCAGGGAACGAGACTGACAAAAGCATGACAGCGGCAATAACACTAACCTACCACTCCCAAAGAATCTACCTCCACGAAATTGGCTTCCACGCCTCCCCCCCCTCCCCCTGCCCACCTCTAAAATCATGTCCCTCCACCGCCTCCCACTCCTGGTACACCTCCCCCCTCCGCACCACACACCTCCTCCTCTCCCTCCAAACCTCCAAGCAATACCTCGACAAAGTCCTCTCCCTCACCTCGGCCCAACTCGAAGACTTCACCCTCCCGGCCCTCATCCGCCTCGTCTACGCCATCCTCATCATCGGCTCGCTAACCATGTACTTCGACGCGGCGGGCTTCGACCGCGGCATGGCGCGCAGTATCGCCGATGTAGAGGTCTACCTCGACGGCTTGATCCACATGATGGAGGAGGGCGCCAAGGGACTCGGTGAGGAGGGGAGTCTGTATATGCGCCGTGTTGCGTCGCTGTTTGGGCATTACAAGAGCCGCTTTCTCGGCATGGGGATGCGCGAGACGGGGGTGGTGCCTGCGAGGGGGTATGGCTATGGAGCGAATGGACAGAGGGGGTGGGAGGGGAATGGGAATGGAAGTGCGAATTGGAATGGACATGGACATGGGAATCCGACGGGTGCGGGCACAGTTGGGCTACTGAGTTTCGCGAATATGATGCCTTCGGATTGTATGAATACTCTACCGTCTGCGAATCGAGGCATGGGAGGTGTGTCTGTGTCTGCGGCTGGAGCGGCGGCTTCGTCGGGTGTGCCGGTTGGAATGGAGATTATTGATCATTGGGAGGGGATGCTGAGTAGTTGGGAGGGAGCGTCGTTGGGGGAGGAGGTGATGAGGGGGTTGGATGGGATTACGTAGGTTTTCCTTTTTGGTGGGGGAGTGGTAATGTGGTGATGATTAATGACTTTCTTTTTGTGGATGGGCTTGGGGATGGTGAGTGGATTAGAAGGGAATGGAGTTTTGGTTGGTTGGGTTGGGATGGGTTAACTTAGAGTGCATGTCTGATAGAAGTAAAAAGTTGGAGAGTGAGTGAGTGCAAATGTATATGTATATATCTTATCACAGAGCTGGACAGTCAAAGCTGGGCTGGATACTGTCTAGCAGTGTACAGTGTATATGGATCTGATAGAAATGTATATTAGCTCGTCTAGATTCTTGTTGATGATCTGCCCCGTGTGGGAAGCTGTGATGGATAGATTGGGGGTTTCTAGAGTGGGCGGTTTCTCTGTGTTGTTTAATGAATGGAATATGGCGTGGTATGGTATTAGAGGAGCTTGAATGTAAGATACAGAGGCGGGAAATGGGGTAAGCTTAAGCGAGGAAAGGGGGAAAGGAGAAGGAGGAAAGGAGGAAAGGAGAAGGAGGAAAGGAGGAAAGGAGGAAAGGAGGAAAGGAGGAAAGGAACGTGAGCTACTTATCTAAGTTACTAAGTAGCACCTACTCAATTTCCAAAAACATCATAAGAACATCACTAGAGTAACCAACCATACCAAGTACTGTACCGGTATTTCAAAAATCAAAAACCCAAATCTAGGAATCCTCTTTACCTACCTATACCTACCCATCTACCTATATACCTATCTATCTATATACTAAGATCTTTCAACTTCCATTTCTAGAGTATTTCTAATATAAAGTATTATTTAGATGTTACTCGTATGTGTTATATATACAAGTGGTTTCGAGGGAATATATATATATTGAAATCGAGTATTTATTAGATTCTGGATTTTAGATGTATTGCTCTTTAGGCAAGGGTTAGGAGGACGAAGGTTGAGATGAGGTAAGGTGAGAGGGATGGGATGAGAGGGGATGAATTGGATGGTAGATAGGTAGTGAGAGAGAGATGAAGGAAGGAAGGAAGGAAGGAAGAGAGGTCTTGTATTAGTATATGGTTACGATCGTTTCCTGGAGGTTTGTTATGTAAACTTGTTAATATAGTACTTACTTTCTACTACTTATATATCGGTTAAGCTCCTGGTCGTTAGTTAATGGAGACAGGACGGTAGATGGAAGATATTTCCTCCTGTGAGTTACTCTAGGAGTTTTAGTTGTTCTACTATCTCCGGAAATCGAGAAAGCTAGGGACCGGGATGTTTGGATACGTAGAGGAATTTGACTAGGAGATTCATTGCCGCTTAATGGTCGCTGTCGCTTGCTGGCCACCGGATAATTAGAAATTACGTTTGAAAAGTATAGGATCAGCTCATGTGGTCAACCCTTTAACTTCCAGCCACGAGGGCAATGTCTAACTTTTCCTCCAAGCTGCAATCGTGTTATAGTATTATTCGTCATCTCCGATATCGAAGTAAAACAGCTGGATGTTCACAATTTCCAGCCCCAAGATTAGCATTAGCCTTTCCAATTCAGCTACGAAGTACTCGAGTACCTAGGTACTTACAGTCGCAAGCACATGACCATCTGGCCCAAGCTCCTGGGCTGGGGTAGGTTGAGACATTCATGACGACAACGCCGTCTTATTCCCCACCTGTCCCCGCCCCCTTTTTATGCTTCACTTTTTGCCAATTCCCAGAGAGGGGGCATGTTTGGTAGCGAGAGGACATCCTTATCAAATTGAGTTTTGTAGGGAAGTGAGGGAGGTCAACACTTTTGGCGAGTGGTGTGTGAGTCTGAGTCTGACGACATGGCCAAATGATGGGTGGTGATCATGAAGGATGGATGATGAGAGTTGAATGATGATAGCCAACAATCCGGATGATCCATCTTGGATCTGGCACCGGCACTGGTAGCTGGACGGAGGAGATGTGTTCCGTTCTGAAACGGCCGAGTCGTACGGAGTCGGGTCTCGCGAGTCACAAGTGCAGTGCACGAAGAAGTGTACTTAGAAGTGTACTTGGACATGCAAAGTTCTTGGGTAGAGTACGTACAGTAGTACTTCGTAGTAGAGCGCGCTTGACCAGCACTCTCTCGCACTCGCGCTCCCGCTCCCACCATTGTATTGTTATCATCATCACCGCCGCGCAATGCACCATCGCGGTCTGCAACTTTGCGGCGACTACGCCATCTGCTGTAACCTGTACGGTGCTGTATCGCTGCTGCTGCACTGCATCCGCATCGCATCTGCATGCAACTCTCGGATTTGGACCATTGCCACTGGTGAAGAGTCGACGCGCGTTTCATGGATATCATGATACCCATGATGCCTTTCCCGCCCCTGTGAAAATCCCATCAATGCCAGCACGGCCTGGGATGAGGGACGACGAGTGTGTGAAGATACGCTGAAGTCGCTGTCAAGACTCAAGACAGCGTGCAGAGTCATTGCAAACGCTGAAGGCAAACGCTGAAGGCAAGCGCTGAAGGCAAACGCTCAAGGCAAACGCTGAAGGCAAGCGCTGAAGGCAAACGCTCAAGGCAAACTCTCGTACGGAGTACCGCCACCGTCCACGCCGTCGCCTCATCAGCTTCGACAAAGTGGCCCTGGGTCAAAGACGCGGCAAAAAGGGCTTCCACCCACCGCAAACGAAACTTGATTTTCTAAGTTCAGACACTGCCGCAGCCGCAGAGCATAAAATGTCCCGACATCCCTGTCGAAGAGCCGGTGATGCTGGTCGCTTCAGCGCCATGTCCACCAACCACTCCACTGTGACTGGAAGTGCTCGCTGTAATCACTGTAACCACTGTAACCACTGACCAACCAGCCCGCCATCTTCGCGCACAGGGAGTCAACCACCGCCAGCAAGAGCCAGCAATAGCCACCACAGGGTCCGTCGACAGGGACTCGATGCACCGCTCATCCAATCTCTGGTAGGCGACCAGCATTAAAACAAGGCCTCGAACTGCATCCACTGCACACCCTAGTGAAAGCAGGTTCCAGGTCACATCGTCCCGTTTCGTCTTGGACATGTACATCGAATTTCCATCTCCCATCCAGCCTCTTCTCATTTACCCATCGTCCCCCTCACGACACCAAAAAAAGCCGTCGAGGAAATGGGTGTCACTATGCTCACCATTTGAGCTCGAGGATACTCGGCGCAGGAGTCACTCAGTCAATATTCAATATGGGTAACGAGCAGTCAGTCCCGAACCGAAGGCTGTCCAAACCGAGGACAACTTCCTCCGGCAATTTGTTGAGTCAAATCGTCCCGAAAACACCAAGTCGACAAAACTCACAGACGAGAACCCCTTCGAAATCGCGATATAGTTTATTTTCAGGTTCGACGCCGAGTCCTGGTCCCGGTCCAGATCCAGAGGAGCCGGTACCTGTGGAAGATGGCCAGGAGCCACGGCGAAGACGAAGAGATTTATTCAGGTCGAGAAGTTCGCAAGCAAAGAGTCGAACTCGCTTAGACGATCCGGTGATACCTACCGAAAATGTCCCAACTCCAGTCGAGTTGCCGGTGCGCAGATACTCGGTTAACTCCAACTTGACATATACTCAACCGACACACGATTTCCATACGTCAAGGCAAGTTGAAAACCGGGATTCAGAGAACGCAATTGACTCTGGAACCAGGCCGACTTTCAATACCCGCGCATCTTTGCAGCATGTTCCCTATCCAGGACATATTTCCAGACTCTCGTTGGTAGCCGAAGTTCATTCGCCTCTACCCGAGCCAGGCGAGTTTACAAGGAGATCACCAACACGAAGATATTCATTGTATAATCAGGAGAGCGATGTGCAGGTACCAACCCCTCGTCTCTCTCTCTCTAGTCGAACCAATTCGGATATCACCAATTATGGGCCAATTCGGCGACGATCTTTACTCCAGCCAGGAATTGTAACAAGAAAGCCTGTGGTCGGGAATGATTGTCGTCAATCGTTGCCGTCTCAAAGAAAATCCTCGCCACAGTTGGATGAAAAACTTCAACGTCTCTCCTATGACAGCAAGTCGAGAAATCCTCCCGTTTACAACTACGACCTTCCTTCACTTGAACCACCCATACGGCCCAGTTCTCCCAATCAACGTGTCCAGACTCCGAATTCCTTGGATTACGGGCATATTGGAGATTTCAAATTAGGTACTCTCAGAATCACCAATGGACTTGCAAGCCCCACGCCTAGCGACAAGACCAGGCCAATTACGGCAAAGGATGAGGAGGATTATTTGACAAATGGAGGTGAATTCAAGGAGACAAATCGACCACCTTTACCCAGCCGGAGAAGTAACACTCTCTCTTCTGATACGGTCATCGCACCTTGGGTTACGGTTCGACCAGCGTCGCCTTTGCGACACGTACAAAAGGCAGAAAAAGAACCACTGACAATCGAGACTCGATTACCATTACCTGATTCTTCACTCTCGCAATACAAGTTGAGGAACAAACGGTCTCCTAACAAATCGGATTCTAACCGAGAAGACACCGAGGATATGATCCCAACACCATTTTCTTTTGACACCTCACCAATGTCATCCGGATTTCAAGCTACCAGCAAGAATACTGCTATGGAGGACGATTTATTTGAAACTGAGACTGATGCGCAGCCGGAGACAGCTGAAGTAGTACGCACAGGAGCGAGCTCATACGATTCTGGTTATGGAAGCAATGATAGTCCATTGGCAACAAAATCTTCCAAGGACGATTTATCCCCCAAGTCTTTGGAGAAAGCAGATAGTGGATATAGTTCCAATTTGTCCCTAAGGTCTTTCAACAAAAACCAGAATGCGCCCCTGGTCCCCGCCAAAGACTCTCATATTTTGAAGGTATCTAGGATTGCTTCCAACACGAATTCCGTGTCTTCGGCCTCAGTATCTTCTACATTGAGTAGTAAACGATCGTTGAAATCTCTTTTGCAAGGAAAATTGTTATCTCGGAAATCTTTCGAATCTAATCACAATTCAAAAGAAACATCGCCAGCTCCAGTAACCCCTCAAAAACAACCTCCTGCATTACCTTCCAAGGACTCGATTACACTAGTCAAAACTTTAGATGTCTTCAGACCGAATGTGCCACCTAAATCCGAGTCTCGCATGCAGTTTTTAGCACAACAGAAGCATAAGCGCCAACAGAGTTTGCCTAACCAAGCTCTGCCGAAACCTCAATTGAAGAGTAGCTCTTCAGGGGAACTTAGAAACAAGATACAGAAGCGTCCGCAAATCATCCAAGCTGCTCACTCCGAACCAGTTTATACGGTTCAGGCTATGCCTGGGAACAAACTGAGCGCTCCTCCTGTTCCACAAGATACGGAAAGACATCTCGAAGAACGTGTTGATGCGTTCCCTGGCGCTGCATTCCCTAATACGTTTAACCGGTTTTCCGCCCTGCGTAAATCTTCCAGCAAAGAGACTCTGGGAACGATCTTTTCTGTTGGAAGTGCCGAAGTGAGGGAAGAGATTAATTTCGCTCGACTTCAAGGGAAATTGCCTGCCATACCTTCTCCCATCGCAGAGATCCCATCGCGCAAGCCAGCACCCAAGCAGGAAATCAGACCGCAAAGTAATCGCAGAGCAACGATACAACCAACTTCCAACCCAGTCCCAACCTGGAAATCGGTTGAGGCACGAAGAAGACCATCGTGGACTCGTTCACGAGAGTCGATTGTCCCACCGAAGAGTGCTGAAGAAGAGGAGGAAGAGTTCGAGGCTCAAGTGACTTCTTTCGATGCCATATCATCCTCTCTCGGCAAATCCCCATATGACCTTGCTTGTGTTGCGAATGCTATTACCCGACCAGCTAGCACAGGAGCCGTAGTCAGAGCCCGATCTTCGACCGAAATGTTTGAAGCTGGCACTGCAGAACGACTCCAACGACGAGCGGTCTCGGAACAGACGCAGAGCTCAGCTACTCTGCAAAATCGACACTCCTTTGGCTCCATGAAAACAGGCCATCATGTATCTTCCGGACTTCCTGGTCATGTACGTACCAACTCGAGGGAATTACCACCACCAGCCCACAACAACCGAAGCTCATGGAAAACACACATCCAAAAGCCCCAAGAACCCCCCGCATCAATATCAGAAGGGGGTGGAATCCCCATTCCAGCTCGGGAGATGAGACAGAGAAAGCCACCCGTCTCCATGCAAACCCAAGGCAAGATGTCCCGTCCACGGGCACAATCCAACGGCCAGCCTATCCCATCCCCATCGTCATCTGATAGACGGTCACCCCAACCCCCCGTCGAACCTCAACATCCACCCCCAAGAGACAACGAACAAGAAGACCACTGGGCCACGCAAAAAAACTTCTGGGCCGAACGCCGCAAATCCGCTGGCGAAGCCTTATCCGCACGCCAGAGCATGGAACTCTCTCGACCGGGTAGCATCCGTACGCGCGCCTCACCCTCACCATCGATGGAAGCGCAGCGTGAAAAGATGGCTCCAGGGATCGGGATGGGGATCCCTCGCGCGAGCAGTGCGAGGGCGGATGTAGGAGGGTGGGGGAATAGCAAGGCTTGGAGTTCGGTGGTTCCTCCGCGGGTACTGCCCGAGGGTCGACAACCGAAGAGACTTGAGGAAGTGATACAGTACCAACCTTGGACGGGTCACTCGACTGGATCGCATCGGAATTTCTCGCCGTCGAGTCGGTGGCAGGAGATGCAGAGTCCGTCGTCGTATCATCATACCTACGGCTCAGACCAGTCTCAACCTTCCCCGTCACAAGTTTACTATCCCCAATCTCAAACTCAAACTCCCTCTCCCTATCACCCACCACGACATGAGGGATACCAGCCTTATCAAAATAGGTGTTCTTCGAATCCTAATCCAAATCTAGATCGAGATAGGCGTTATGCAAATCATGATAGTGGTTATGGGGCGTATGATGGCTATGGATATGGGTATGGCTATGAGTACGAAGAGTACGGGGAAGGGTATGGATACGGCTACGGGGATGAAAATGATAACGAGGAGGCTCGAGAGGTGGTGAGGAGTTTACATGATGGACGGATGGGGACGGGGAGGATGATGGCGTTGGAGGGGTGGGAAGTTGATGGGTGTGGTGTGAGATGAGATAAGGTGTGAGGGTTGGGGGTTGGGGGCAGGAGGAGAGGAAGAGGGGGAAGGAGGAGGAGAGGAAGTTAATAAGGAACTATTTTTTCTTTTGTGAAATTCTTGATGACTTGTACGAATTTTATATTTACTGCATATGCATGCATATATCAAATACTATATAAAAATAAGAATAAGAATATAAAGAAAGAAAGCCTTGGGGAGATGATGGATGGATATCTCCTCTTCTTTCCTTGTCTTCTTTTTTTTTAAATAGTGGACTGTAAACTGTGAAAGATGAATAGTAAATGAGAAATGAGAAAATAGGAAATCAAGTTCCTTATTACTATAAGCGTAATTTTAAGAGATTTTCTTTTCTTTTCTTAGAGTAGGTAGATAGCTTTCTTAATTATCGTATTTACTTTCATCGGTTTTATAACAGCAAATCAATAATTATCAGCTAGCTCCGAGCATAGCTACTCCTTTAGGACTAACATACCATAGCATCTATAAATACTTAACGACTTAGCTAGCTACACTTACTTCGGCATACAACCTAAGACTTCGTTATCACGTTAGTAATATAAATCTTTTATCTCACCCACTTGACTTAAAAAAGTTAACTTAATATTTAAAGTTACGTAATAAGAATACTATATGTAGACTTTACAAACGCTGAAGCTAGCTAGCTATTCCTGGATACCTTGTATATTATCGGTTTACCCTATACTTGTAAAGAGTGGTTATAAGGGGTTGAAGTAATTAGTTCTTTTTAGAGTGTCTAATTGCTTGAGAGAAGGTAGATAGCTGGACTATAAATGTTGGTATGCTAGTACTAGGTTACGTGTGTAAATAACGGGTAGATGTTACGATATAGAGTCCTCGGTGAAATTAATAGGGATATTCTTTTTCTTCAAGATTCCGCTTACATCGTGGGTATTGAATGGGAATAGAGAATGGAAAGAGTAGATGAGCACAGGGGTGAAATATAGGTTAAGATGGGGGTTGTCTAAAAATAGGGGGAAATTATTATATGAGAGGTTTGTTTTTGTTGTTCGAGAGAAAGGGGAGACCCTGGAATGACGCTAGTGCGTAGTGAGTGAATACCAAATATGTCCCATAATTTTATATGGGATATGGTTAAATGGAATGGGCCTTGGGCGGATTTCTTTATTTAAATAATAACATCTTGTAATCCAATTAACACAATCCTCCATAACCCCAGCAGTGCTTTTGAAGCCCAAACTCCACCATACCACCCATCAACAACACCCCTAAAAAAACCCCCCTTCACTCGTCCTATTCCCCCATATCTTCTCTCAAAGAGTCCACATCCTCACCAACCCCTAGATCTTCTCAACAGGAGCAGCAGTCGTAGTAGGAGCAGCAGGGATCAAAGGACCACCCGGGTTAACGCTCGCCTGACAGCCTTCCTCAGTGACAGTCGTAGTCGTTGTAGCCTTATCACATCCCGTTACGCAAGTAGGACAAACGGGCGAGGGGGTCGCCGTGACGGTGGGAGTTAGTGGGCATTGTGCGTCGGGGCAGGGCGCGGTGATGGTTACTACTACTTCTTCGATGCAGAGGATGTGTGGGGGGCAGGTGTTGGTTGGTGGGCAGCTGGCGGCTGGTGTTGTGGGTTTGTTAGTATACTCAAGTAAGGACGGGTAAAAATGGGTTTTTGGTATGTGGGGTTTTTGATAAGTGGAGGTTATTAGGGGAAGTAGGGAAGTGAGGGAGAGGTGATGGGAATGGACGTACGGATTACGGTGGGGGATGTGTAGTCTGTGAATGTGTAGCAGGGAGATGGGATGGTGGGGAGTGGTGTTCCTTGGGCCCAGGGGGGGATGGTGACGAGGGGTTTGGCGGTTGTGTAGGTGCTGGTGGGGTGTTAGTTCTGTTGCAATGAGAGATGGGAGAGCATGGAACTTGCCTCATGGAGAGCATGGCAATTACACCAAACATTTTCTGAATGGAGGACATTTTGTATTAAGATTTATAGATGTAGATCTTTGAATGATATTAAATTTGAAGCTTGAAGTGAGTGACTGTCAAAGACTGCGATACTTCGAGAGAAATAAAAGGTAAAAATAAGAGCAGGAATAAACTTTTATATAGAAGTCCTTCTATCCATTCCATCTCCAAAATCCAGGACCGAGAATATGACAGCATAAGCACCGAATTCAATAGTGACACGACCCGGGAAGATTCTCCGTGCCCTTCCGTAGCGCCACTAGTCTCGCAAGCGGGTTCATTCCTAATGATGATTGACATCCAGCCACGTGCGATTGGCGCAGAGGGTGTTCATGGCGTTGCTGGGGTCTTTACGACGTCACAACTACAGATGAAGAACTTCAACGGCCAAGAGCTTGGAGGATGAGAAGAGCTTCGTATTGAAGAGCTTTTCTTACTCTTTTTTCTCAGCCCGTGCCGTGCGACAAGGTTGGAGAGTATTACGGTACGAGAGCTTACAATTCGGATCGGTCTCGAGTGAAGGGATGAAGGGATGAAAAGGAAAAGGAAAAGGCTGAGATAAAGTTCGGATGGCATTTCTAGCGCGATACTATCGACGTCACGTTTCAAACCGCCCGTTCTTTTTCTACACCGGATAGAAAACTAGTAAAGTACTACTTAACATACCGGTAGCTGAAAGCGTAACCCATCCCATACTATAATATCCCCAGAATCAAATTCCTGTTGCCTACCCGTCCTCGTCCTTTCCGTAAGATATAAAATTGCTCTACTAAGCATGCTCCATAGAGGTGGCTTCTGCGGCGAAGAACAATTTCCCCGAGACTAATCAAACATGATACATCGAGTTTCGGAATTTGGGGCTCTGCTTACACGCCAATGGTAATACAGGCTTATCCTCGAGTCTTGGACGTGAAGATCGTGAAGATCATGCGAAGGGAAATACCATAATGGGAACCGAGTGGCTCTCTTTTGGGGATCCGGAATTGGGAATTGTGGGGTTCGGCTGAGTGGTGTAGTGAGAGGATGAGATTATACGACTTGGATGGCCTTCTTGGCGGTGAGCTGCTGCTTTTTGGGAATAGTGGGTATGGCACGGGGGAATTGTGAGGTTCTGTGCTGTTAGAAGAGAGGATGGGTTTGATGGATGGGATAATGGGACTTGGGAATCGTGTATTGGAGGGGCTGTGTAATAGATAGTCTATGTATTAGTAATTAAGCGAGAGAAACTTACCTCGTCTCTAGTTAGGACTCCTCCCGGTGGACAAGATAAGTGGCACACTTGGCATTGGAATTTTATAGAGATGCACGAAAAATCGACTACGCCAAGCCTGCCACTTATCTTGTCCACCAGGAGGACTCCTATATTGTGTTATTAGAGATACCTCCTTGTCCCTAGAAACATAGAAGGTAACTTGTTAGCTTATTCTCTTAGGTACGCATTTCCAGAGTTCTGAATAGTTTCAAGTTCTACTAGTACGGAGGTCCTTAGATAAAGTAGCGTTAAATTAAGATTACAGGCCGGCGAGATACCTTTTCTAGGCGGCGCCCACGGCTAGGGACAGAACAAGATGTAGAGATAAGTTTATAGGGATAAAGGGCATTGAAGTCGTATAATCGAGAATAACGGGAATTTGAAAAACGATCGGACGGCGAGTCTTTAAGATTGCGTCAGAATAAGCCTGCGCCTCTGTTGTATACGATGCGAGTCTATCTGGGATAGACTGTAGTTTTATTTGAATAGAGTAAATGGAAGTAAGAAACTTGCGATTGTGATTCATGAGGATCTCGTAGAATTTAATCACTGGAGAATGGTAGGAGATATGTGTATACTGGGATTGACAGACAACATTACTTGCAGATTAAGGGAATACTGGAGTAGTTAATGAGGTACATGAAGTCTTACAAACGTAATAAAGAGATTGAGACGGAACAATTTTACCTATTAGTTGTGAACAATCTGAGGGTTTGAACTGGAAAGAAGTCATTCTTGAAATCAGTTTCTCTCAGAATCTCTCTGGCCTTCTTACTCAGCTTTCATTTGTTTACATTATACCAAGAGTGAAGGAGTGAATGAGAATCTCACGGAATTCTGAAAATACGGCAGGGCTCTTTGGTGTAGTATTCACATCCAAGATATACGGGTTGTGAAGACTCTCAACTGGAGATATTCTTCAAATCAAAAGAAGAAAAAGGAGATTAAAAAAGTTGGACTATAACACGGGTACGAAATGTTTCTCCGTATGTGCACCAGTGAATGAAGTCCTTCCGTGCAATATAAAGTGTGGTAGTCGGGGAGAAAAGATGGCGGGGTCCTGAGTTAAGCGAGACGGACTAGCAAGATACAAGCCGGATACCACTCACATCGTCACTTTTTGTTACATGAACTTTCAGCCCTGTATATCCAAAGGTGTAAAAACAGGTCCGAAAACAATGAAGGAGGTTCGCTGCATCGCATTTCTCACCGCCTCGGTGATGCCAAGCACGAATTGAGAGGTTGGAAGAAAGCGCGTTACGCGATTGAGCGTTCCTCGAAGGTCTCAGTCAACCTTGACAGAGAACATGGGAGTTACCGCACGAATGCAAGTGCTTTTTATGGTACTTCGATTCTTAAGAGACTGGAGTGGTTCGATATCGCAGGTACCTATGGTCCTATGTGGACTCTGCCA
This sequence comes from Hymenoscyphus occultus, assembly GCA_900536445.1. Lineage (NCBI taxonomy): Eukaryota > Fungi > Ascomycota > Leotiomycetes > Helotiales > Helotiaceae > Hymenoscyphus > Hymenoscyphus occultus. The sequence continues at coordinate 72,881 of UNPT01000024.1, forward strand.
GCAGTGCTGGATGGGAATGATGCGCTGGCAAGGCCCTCTGTCATCATACCAATGGTTGCAAGATGTTTGCTTTCGGTCGGTCGGCTACACTGAGTTTCCTTTGCTCTTTGCGATTTTCAAATATATGATTCATCTGAATGATGCGCGAAATGGGTGCAAGGCAACCAACCAGCAGGCTGATGTGGTACCGATTCGTTGACTACTTTCTTATTTTGTCACCAGAGTACTCGAGTAGGAGGTCCAGAGATTCAACAAACAAAGCTTTGAGTGCTTAGTCGTGAAATACCGAGTCCTAACGTTTCCACGTGGTTGATCGCGGTGACTTACCAGAGGACTCTTCAGATGACAGCGCTTCTGAAGGACATGGTATCAGAGCCAGGCGATGGTCAACTTTTTCATGTCTTCTAAATAGGACCTTTCGATTTCCAAAACTACACTTTGTGTATTGGATAATGCGGTGGCATTTCTGTCTGTGCTCAGATCATCGGCTGTACAACATGGCCTTTGGTAACAATTTCCATGCAAACAAAATTGATAATACCGATCTCTGAACTCTCCCAAGAGCCAAGGAAGATCTCCAATATACGAGAGTACGAGTAGTCCCGATGGATAGGGAGCTAGCGCCAGTGGATAAATCTCGCCCTTTTACAGGCGACCCGGACTACAAGTCTACAACAATTTCAAAGACTTCGAATGAAACGGTCCAGAGTACTCGAATGTCCCCAAGTACTTCTGTCGTTTTCCTGTCTACTGGAGAGTAGTACAAAGGGGATTCCAAATCACGTGCTTTATCTCATGACCAGAACTCCTGAGTCCCGATCAGGACGGGAGTAGTTATTCCCAATTCTAGAAGAATTTCGTTCAAAACGCACTCTACTCTTTAATGTTGCTACTTGATATATTTCTCTTACATTAGAATCGAAGTAATTGAAGTCTGCGGCTCTGGCGTCATTGCTTCATTATTCTATGTGTACCGTACCCACTCTGTACTCCCACTTCATCCTTGGCTTCATTAGCTTCATGGCCATCTGGTCGTACACTTTCCTGCGATCTCTTCGAACCACATCTAGACTTGCCACCTTCCACATTGCACACAGCATCACTTGACCCCTAAATTCATCCTCTCTCCTACAAGATGCAGATGCCACAGCGCTTCTCGTGGCTGACCTCTACTGACCATCGTCCCCGGCAAAATGTCGTGGCCCTGAGTGCCGGTTGCTCGCCGACGAAGTGCGAAGTCGTTGTTATCTCTCCCCCGCCTCTGCCCACGAATCAACGGTCAGCAGCCACCAACTACCACCCCCGAGCTTCACACCAAGGTCGTATGGGGCGTACTCGAGTATAGGCACTGCACCCCCAGAAAAGGTGTGGAGGGCGAAACGAGGGCGAGGAAATTCGCCTTGATGGAGAATGAGGCCGTGAGCGCGGAAAAGCAGTTTTTGAGGCTCATGATGTGCCGGAATCAGCTGCAAATGTCCAAAACGAGACGAAGCATCGCCTCCCCACATCAACGGGAACACAATGAAGGGGAGATCTCTCTTTCAGTGGACACAAGACTCCCCCCACCCCGGGCAGAGGATACAGGGCCCAATGACGGGTCTGGCGGGCCCCAAAAACAAGGCGTCCTAATCGCTAATCAGCATCACTCTCCCCACCTTTCCCGGTCCAGTTTGCTGCTGAAGCTCCCGCCCACCAATCATCACGCGCTGCCCATGCAACCAGAACGAATCCCTTCTCCTCCTCCGTCGGCGAGACCTTCCCCTCACATATCCTGAACTCTGTGCGTGTGTGAATAATTTCAATGTTACGTCGACAGCAAATCGACACTTTCACTTGCGTCTGTCAGCAGCAGGAACCTCCAGCATTGGCTTCGTCCATGTTCCCCTACAAGAAAATATCAAGATGGAAACCATAACAATTCCATCCCCGACAGCCTTTCTCTCCTCGCCAGTGATCAAACCAGCCCCAGAACCACCACCCCCTCCAAAACAACGGAAACAACCGCCCACCAAGTCTGCAACGGCAACCTCTCCTAAGCGGAAAACGGGAGTGGTAAAACCCAAACAATCCAAAAGTCGCAACGGTATGTCCTGATGAATTTTCCGGCTCTTATCTCGGGGTTGAAAGGCATACTTATAGAGGCTGATATGGGGGGGTTTGCTGTAGGGTGTGTTACCTGCAAAGCCAAAAGGTTGAAATGCGACGAAACGAAGCCAGAATGTCAACAATGCCACAAGCGGAGTGTGCCATGTGGAGGTTACAAAAAGGACTTCAAATGGAGGCCGTTTGAGGAGACCACATTTGCCAATAAAGTAGCTCCGTCTAAACCAAAGACAGGTAAGCAGCAGATATTGATATTTGTTTGCATCAAAGCCTAATTCTTTCGCAGCTTCTATTGACCTAGGAAAGTCACAAGAAAAGCCATTGGTGCAGAATGCGCCTATTGCAACTGCCAGTCCAAAATCCGATGCCTCTTCAACACTCGGCGCTGAGCTCGAAGCAGACGTTGTCATGCAAGACTCGTTCTTTCACGCTGCGGCGCCGACTCCCCCAAATCAATCTCCTCTACCAGATCTCAACTTCGATCACCACCCTTTCTTCGATATGAGCACACCTCCATATATGCGAGAACTGCCTAGACCCCGATTTGAGGCGGATGCTATAACAAAGAGTCTGAGTAGTTTGTTTGAAGATTCATCAAATATATCTCCAAGGGCATCATTTTCTGGTCAATCCCCCAGGTTGATTGATCTTCTGTTACCTGGATCAGAACTTAATGCTCGACCAGGTTCATTCTCAATACCGCCTCTTAGCATGTCAACCCCAGCTTTGACAATGTCTCCAATGGAATCGCATTGTTTGCCTCCTTTGGAAATTTCGAATGATGGTATCATGGATGATGATGTGGAAGAGGTTATGCGGGAATCACAAACGTCAGATGCCGAAAGATGGATTGCAGGAAGCCCAATTTATTTCGAAACGGGCTCTTCGCCACCATATTTTCTACGAGCAGCATCTCCAGCCTTTAGGAGAGGCGAGGATTCGTTCAGCAAGATTTATAGACAGCCTGAATTCCAGGCTGGAAGTCCAGAGATGCTAATGCTTCGATTTGATAAGCAAACTTGTGGTATTCTGTCCGTCAAAGACTCAGCGAGCGAAAATCCTTGGAGGAGTCTCATTTGGCCTCTAGCGAGAGAATCACCTGCGTTGTATCATGCTATCGCTTCTATGACAGCATTTCACATCTCAAAAGAAAGAGCTGGTCTTCGAGTTGAAGGCATGGAGCACATGAGACGTAGCATTCGTTCTCTAGCTTCTGGTATCGAAAATATGCGAACCGATACTGCTCTGGCAACTACGCTTGTACTAGCTTTCTCTGAGTCTTGGGATCAGCACGTTAGTACTGGCATCGAGCACTTACGAGGAGCCAAAATCTTGGTCTATCAAGCCTTGGAATCTCATCGGAAGAAGAACTTGACTGGAGATGATCTGTCACGTCTTCGATTTCTATGTAACACCTGGGTATACATGGACGTCATCGCTCGTCTGACTTCGATAGACAATGAGAGTAGCGAATTCGAACACGCTATCCCTCTCAACATGCATCCATCTATAAACAATATTGAGGTGGACCCACTTATGGGTTGTGCCTCTACTCTCTTTCCTCTCATTGGTCAAGTTGCCAATCTCTGCCGAAAAGTCCGCATGGTGGAGAGCAACTCCATACAGATTATCGAACAGGCTACAACGTTGAAAAAGTCAATTGAAGAGTGGTATCTACCTCCTGGATCCGCGTTTGAGAGCCCTGAAGATCCAACTAGTGAAATACAACATGCCCTTCAGACGGCGGAGGCCTATCGATGGGCAACACTTCTCTATCTACACCAAGCCGTTCCCGAGATTCCATCCTATACCTCTGCTTTTCTTGCACAGAAGGTTCTTAAACTGCTTGCCACTGTGCCATTAAGTAGCCGTCTGGTGATTGTGCAGATTTACCCTCTTCTCGCTGCAGGATGCGAAGCTTATGACAATGAAGATCGCCAATGGGTCGAAGACCGGTGGCGTAATATGGCTGCTAGAATGTGGATAGGCAATGTCGACCGTTGCTGGGATGTCATGCTAGATGTTTGGCAGCGACGGGATGCTGATGAGATCGCCAAAGCCGAGAAAGAAAACCGACGTCGCCCAACTCATGGCGGCATGATACATTCAGAGAGTAACAAGCGCCTATTTGAAGAAGAAATGGCAATGGACGACATGTTTGCATTCGAGAGCATGTTGGGCAGCAATAATTCTCCGCAGAATGGCGGTATTGGTCCGGCAAAGAAACAAAGGCATAATAGCGCTAGTGGGGTTTCGGCAGCGGGAAACAAGAGACTAGATCAAGTCACTGTCACTGAAGATATGGATCCGGAACTTACAGTTCGTGGCCGTATGCATTGGGTGGGTGTTATGAAGGAGCGGAACTGGGAAAGTAAGTTTCGGATTTACCTTAGCCTCTTCAGCCAGGGATTCATTGGTTTGTTATTGGAAGCCAGCTAACATAATTTCAGTTCTTCTCGGTTAATCTCTAGGTTAGGTGCGACGTTAGCTGCTATTCACCTAGCCGTTTCGTAATCATGTCTCGATAGCATCAACTGTCAAGTGGCAACTGGATAGAAGTGTGCATAGGCGCTTTGGGTCTCATGCATTTTCATATTTCTGTATTTTTCGCATATACACAACTCCTTCTTTCTGGGTTGCTTTTTTCGCTATGGATAGTTGTTACATGTTTGAGGGGCACAAACGTAGATAGATGGATTTGACTTTATGTTTTGGTGTTTCTCGGGATACTTCTTTTAGCGAAGCGAAGCGAGGCGTTGGGGAGTTTCTGGGTTTCCTGGGGTTCTATGGCTATCCGAGACATGATGTGATGATGTGATGATGCGGCAGCTGGGTGGGGACGACCCTAGCTGGATAGAAGGATGCCTATATTGCCACCGCGACAAAGCCATAGCGACTGCAGCGGTTACGGGGTCAGAGCGGGCAGGATACCTTTCTTTGGCGCCATTGAGGCAGGTCGGTGGATTGAGATTTTGGATAGGCGAAGGGTGGGAGTTGGAAGCTGGGGTGTGGATGTGTTCGGGAACCGGGCAATACGCAAGGGCAGGAATGGATAGAGGTGACTGGTATATCGTATATGGAGGTGGTGTGGTACATATATTGATTCTTCTCATGCTGTTTTATCGAATACCATTTTTCTATACCTTATTGAGTCAACGGGCGTCAATCCACTCACACCAAGTTCTTTTTTGGTAGCGAAAGGGGAAGTTGGGATTTTCGAGCGCCAACGGCGGTTAGTACTAAATACCTTTGTCACACCTTGTCGCTTAAGGGATATCTCATGATCTTACGATGGCATTGTATTGGGATTTGGAATGGGTACACTTCTGCATTCTGCCGGCGTGGCGAATGTCAAAGCGCCAGCTCCCAAAGGGGAATCGATACGACTTTTCTACTTCTCGCATCGAAAATTATGCTTGTGGCTTCGTTGCGGGGTATGATGATATGTTTAACTCTTCCTTACAGTACCGTTCCTTTTAGACACGCCACGCTTGGATTTCCAAGTGCAGTCCGTTTACTTGAAGTGCACGATGATTATCTCTAACAATCAATAAAACGACAGCTTCCTAGAATAGACTTTTTTGTGTGGTCTGTTTTTTTATTGTTATTTTTTTGTGTAATTCTTTTTCTTTTCCGTACGTGGGATGAGGATGGGATGAGATAGGGCTGTGGTTATTGTATTGTGGATACTATACGGTACTGTATGCGAGGAAATACTCCATATTTCCCTACTGTTCTTGTACTCTTGGCGTCCCATAAATACCGTAGGGTAAACCCCGCTTCTGGCACGTAGATTTAGAGTTAGCTGTAAGCGCCCACTTTGATAAGAATTCTCCGAGAGGGTGGGACTTTGGGCTGGGCATTGGGAGGTCTGCATTGAGGGGAGTGAGGGCGGATGTATTGGGAAGTGGTTGATCTTTTGGAAGGCTTTTGGGGGGTTGTCGTACTTGTTGAAGATGCAGAGAGTGAGGTTGGTTATTTGAGGGTTCTGGATGGTGGGTGAAGGTGTTTAGGGGTCTGGGAGAGAATAGCAAGGTCCGCAAATGGGTGGAATCAAGAGTGTTTTCGGAGATGTTGGGGATCTAGCGAGTCCTGTATATCAAATAGTCCACCAATCCACAGTCTCAAAGCATGTGATATATCCAGTTTATCCGCTCCAGGCTAGTGATATGATTTAGTTTAAGAATGTAGAACAATGAGCGATGGATTTATTGCTACAGTACTTTTCTTCTCTATGGCAAGGCAGGGGAGCTGTAATAAGGGTCTGTTTTACACTGTAATTAAGGCGTACTTTCTAACTTTTACATATGCTTAACGTACAAGTTTGTTGATGTGCACCATACGAGTATATTGAAATGAGAGAAATCTAAACAAATGGAATTGTACCTAGGCAATACATGAAAAAGTCCAGGGGAGAGACAAAAGAGTGGAGTCCCTCCCCAACCGGCTATAGAGAGCCGAACAGAAAGAATAGAAAAAAGAAATCAAAAAAGACCAAAACGAATTCAAACAAAACCACACGCGCTGCCACCTCTCATCAACACATCACTTCAAGGAGTCTTGAAGCCCAATAAAGCGAGAAGAATCACTTAGATCCAAACACACCCAGTGTTACTCTGTCCACAAACCATCTATACGAAACCATCAGTATCTTTCTCCATAACATCGAATGTAGGAAAACGACAACCCATGTGAGACTTACAACAGAGTTGGCGCCATCGCCAGGACACTTCCAGAGATCGCAAGGCCCGTTTTGGCCTTTGCAGCGGCAGTCGGTCTTGCCTACTACGTTTCCACCAAAGCACGCGGGGTTGATCTTCTTACAGTCGGCGCGGGCTTCCATGATGGAGCGGGTGTCGAGTTCGTTGGGGAGGGCGAATGTGCCTGCGATGAGGAGGGTGAGGATGTTGAGGTGGGAGAATTGCATTTTGAGGGTGTGGGTTTTTTTGGGGGTTGTGGAATGGAGGGGGTGGTGTGGAAGTGGTTGTGGAAGTGGATTTGAGGAAGTGTTGTGAAGAGGAGGTGTGAATTGTTTGATGATCTGGATGGAAGCAGATAGGTGCCGTCGTTGGAGTTTATATAGATATCCTGACCCTTTGACACAGCCTCTTTTCTAGTCCAAGGCAAATTCAATGTCCAGTTCAATCATGGGCCAACTCGTACAATCCACGCTTAGGAGTGAAAGGAAGCATCTTGTGCTGGCTGCTTTTCCATAGTTTTACGTACCTTTTGTTTTGAAGATGTGGAACCTTCATCTACTTTACATACAATGCAGATCACTAAGGTAATGATAGTCGAGGCTCAGACTAATCCTTTGATGACACAGATAAAGTACTATAACGTAAATTAGAAGAGAAATGAAGACAGTAGGGCAGAAAGCTGGTTACTACTTGTTGAGCAGGTCAAAAATAGATTCAAGTTATTATGCGGCCCTAAATCAAAAGTGAAAATTTGCGTACTCTACGTATTACACCATTGTCAGACTTCAAGTGACATATAAGAGATTCGTATAGATGTGAAACTACAGCTTTCTATCGAAGCTAATACTTGAGTTGACATTATTATGGAATCGCCTCGGTATGACTTTACAAAAATATGAATAGCTGACGTAAGAATGGCAGAGGAACTATGCCGCTTCTTTGCATGTACGGCTTATCCAATCAAAGTTCGTCCATGTCTGGCTGCCTTGTTGAGCCCCATAGTTAAGCGAGATCTCACGTACGGCGCTTGAAATGTTTTGAATTTATTATTGACGATCGTATGGCGCATATACTTGAGGGGGCTTAACGTTAATATTCCTACCTGAATCCAAGGTACCACGTCATCGACGCACTACACAGCCAGTTTGTTTGTGGGGCTGTACGTTGTGTCTATGGGGAAGTGGGTTTTCTGAAGGATATCTGGTGATAGAGGACTAGTGGGCACCTGACTGGACTCTTTTGGGTTTGCTCATATGCTTTCCCCGAAATTAATAAAAATACGTCTGCAATCACTTGTAGCGTAAAGAATCGTTTGCAGATCTTATCTTAGGAATTTTCTCCCATCAAATTGGGAAAGGGTGTAGGGACACTTACATTTGATCTTCTTCGTACTGCTTATACCCCCGATCCTGCCAGTATGTTGTACGTAATTCTCAGGCCTCGAAATCAACTCCATGGCCGATGTTGCAAATGAGATGTGCGCATTCGGCATGTCGCAATGTCTCATCATCGCCGCCGATACTTATTAGCACGTAAACACTTCACCTACTATCGATCCACAATATGCCCAACGTTACGGAAATGCAGGTCCTTTTAGATGCCTGGGCTCGAAATTCGAGTGTTGGGAAAAGACAACGTCACAGAAGCTACTTGAGTAGCAAAAATGATACTGTACTTTTCAGTTTTAGACTTCCTCGAGAATGAAAAGCTCCGTCCTGAAAAGATTATTGGTTTAAAACGCGCATATGGACTCGATTCCATCCAGTCCTTGTTATGTAAGTCGGATATCTTCGTGAAAATGAATTAATTGAATTCGAATCAGAGGCTTTACAAATATCTGGTTGGGAAGTCCAATTAGACAGTCTAATACTCGTAGAGGCCGGGATAAATAAGGAGGCTTATCCCAATCATCACAGAGTATCCGCCCCCAGTGAAATCAGGCGTTGAATGCTATCTGAAGGCGGCAAGTTCTGTCTGGCGTTGGCAGAATCCAGTTTTTGCTTTTCTGGAGGAAAAAGGTTCCTATCGTGCTGCTAGAAATCGCAATAAATTTGAGACCATGTGCTTGAAGCTTTGACACAAAGTATGTTTTGCAAAAGACCAGCCACCCGGCCCTCACTGCGTTCGGTTTGTTTATTCCGAATACTCGCATGAGCTTCAAGTCAAGTATTTCGCAATATAGCTATTCAAGGTCGAACCCTAAGGCGAAGCTTTTGCAAAATACAGACTGAAAACAGTGCAGCGTAATTGATCGATGAATCTGTGCCGGTAATCAACGATCTGGGCCCAAAGACACTGGCCATGCAGCTGCTGCTCGGAATGCCAAGACACAAGCGAGTGAATATCAAGTCCCACTCATCTGAAGAGACATTCAACCACAGCCAACCCTCGGCCAGTCCTCGGCTCTTTAGCCACGCTAGCAGCCTAGCCTCCACACCAAAATCAAGAAATGACCTTCATAGCCATAAACAAGCAAACCATCATCACTCATTTGTATTGCCAAAACCTGTCTCGGTAACCTAGTGGTTGGTGAGCCAAAGGCGTACACACCACTACACGAGCGGCGCACCTTACTCCTCCCCTGACTATTCCTATCACGTACGGTAGTGTGTGCCTGTTAGCTTTAAGGGAAACCACGCGCAGGAATGACAATCCAATTGATAAAACTCAGTCCGTCTGGTTTTTCGCCCTGGTGGCGCCTCGCGGCGTATTAAGGTCTTTTTGCAGTTTTTTGGGTTGGTTTGGACACTTTGGTATTTTTTTTGGAGTTTAGATTAAGTTCATTTGTGGAGGGAGATGCGATTGGTGCTCTACGCGGAGTCGTGGGAAGTGAATGGCATACGCGACAGTGTTGACCGTAGCGTGTTTGCGGAGTGCAACTAAGGTAACAGCGAATTGGTAGAGTTTATATGGAGTAAACAACTTTCTTAAGCAGCGCAAAAGCTGATAAGCTAGCGGTATCTGGGTTTTGTCTATCTGTTTGCCTTGGGATTTGCGCATTAGAGAGGTCATTCATCTCGCTTAGATTGATTGCATCAAGGAAGCTCCTCTGCGATTGCCAGCCATTACAGAACATGGTAGTAGCTCTAAATTACGTTGCAATTACGCTCTCTTAGTTCAAGTACCATTAGATGAATGACATTACGAGGCAAATACATGATTTGCGAGCTATGTTGTGAAGATAATGATTCTCGCTTATTCCGCCCATACTCTGGAAGTTCCTAACATGCGCAAAACAATTTCCAATAACTTCATGTCATAGCTGAGACATATATTTCACACGCACGAAACTTGGTCCTCGGTCACTTGGCCGTCCTCTTACTCATCATCTTCTTCCATATCAACATCCCCCTCCTCAACCCATTTCTCGGTAGCGGCATTCCACTCCGGCGTCTTCCCCTCCTTGGTCAGTGCCTCAATAGCCTTAACCTCATCACTCCAATCCCCACGCCACTTATGTACCTTCTTAAGCCAGTATTCATGGCCATTATATCTCTTCATCTCCCTATCATAATCCGGGTCGTCTTCCAAGATTTCGCCATCTTCCAGTTGGAAAAGCTCGTGCATGGCGGCGAAGTATGCTGTTTGTTCTTCGGAGCGTGTTTCGATTGCTCTGAGTAGTTGGGTTAGCGACGAGAGATGATCACAAATATGATTGCGCCGAAGAATCTGAATGGTGGCTCTACGTACTCTCCAAGTCTATCATCCCACTTCCTTGCTGTTTGAAGCAACTGATTCACATCCGTGCCGTTCGCTCGTTGTTCCTGGTACTTCTCCCACGCTTCTCCGCTCTTCTGCTCGAAAGCTTTGATCAATGTCTTCCACTCGTCTGTGTATCGCTTGTCGACATCCATAATTTTGATTTCTCGTTGTGACAGGGAGAAAATACTGTGATGTTGCGAATAGTTTCAAAAGAATACTAAAACTGTGCTTTGAGGGGATTATAGAATCTTCGAAGAAACCAAGCACTACTTATAGCTAGCATCCGTGGTGGTAGCTACCATACAACGACCCTGGAACTCTGCTCCGCCACTAGTGGCACCCCCCTTCGGAAAGAAGCTTATATTATCTTCGCCGATGATATAGTCAGCAAAACAAGGCATTACCTATCACACCACCACTTTTTACAAGTCTCTTTCATAGTTCTCTTGCTATTATCTTGCCAAGTAAGTGACATAATATAATTCGATTCCAGTGGACGCAGCTGGATGCCATATATAAGCTCGGCTAATGTCATGGTCAGCGCTATGCATATGTTGTGCCGCTGTGCAACTGTCGCCAACGAAGTGAACCAACAGTCAGTAAGATAACACCCGCTTATCGTTATACGTGGCTATTGCCATTAATAACGGAAAAAGTTATTTTGCAATACATTCCACATACTTTCAAAAGACCAACCACGTGTAGCGTAGCGCTACTTTGTGAGACTACTTTGGGTACTCGCACACTTCCAATCCTTTACTGTTGTGGAAGACACCCGTTGAATATTATATTACGCTTTGAACTGTTATTTGCTTTTACTGTTGGCATCTTTTCATACCGTATCTCTGTGCCAACATTCAGATATCACAATCCTAAAAGCCTTGTAAAAACAACCTGCTTATAGATGATTTGAAACAATCTGCACGTTTAGCATCTGTCAAGTATATTTTAAAAAGCCAATTACTTATGCTAGACGCTGAGTATAAAGACTATTGATAATACACGTAGAGCAATAACTAAGCCTCTTGCATCAATCCCAGATCCAAACCTAGTGACCCTTTTTAGACAACCTGGTGGTATTAGTTCATATCGTTGATTCATGCATTGATTCTCCTGGACAAGAGTATCAGTATAATCCCTGTCCAGATCAAAAGGCTAGATGCACAATTCGCGGCACTTTTACAGCTCACTAGCCCAAGAGAATCCCACAAGCCACTATCCACGAAAGAATGTCTGATCCGACCACTTGTAAAGCGGTCTGGGAGCGATGGAGGAGTTAAGTGTAATGATCTATTTGCCCGGGTCAGTCGCGTGTTGATTGCTTAACAGCCTAAATATATCTTTATGGATTTGCTTCTACTAAGTCTTCCATCTAGCCCTCATTTCCTGTGGTTTAAGCATATTTCAAAAAAAGACTTGAGATTATAATGCCCCGAGATAAAACAACGTCAAACACTCTCAGCTACAGACTCAGTACTCGCCACTGGTGTAGTCTCGTCCTCAAAGGGTTTCCTCCCATACACCACAGTTCTGTAAGAAGAAGTATTAGTCCAACTCTCTCGCCACACATACGCACAAAGCATCTCAACAACCCCACTCTTGAAAACCAGAAGTGGCAGTATATAAACAGCAAAGCAAACAGAAAAACTCACATAGGCAAATAAGCCTTAATCCCCACATCCCTAACATCCCCCCTAACCTTCTCACAAAACACCCTAATCTCCTCGGCATCCCACCCCAACTTTCCCATAACCTTCAGACTAATGCCCTCAATCCCATTCAAGAAGTCCGCTTGCCAATACGCCGCGACTTGCTTGAAGTACTCGCCCTTCGGCCAGGCGCTGGTGGGCCAGTAGAACTGTTTCTCTTCGATGTCGACGAAGCCGATTTCTTGCATCCAGCGGGCGTAATGGGTGACGTTGGTCCATGGTCGACCCGAGGCAGCGGCCCCGGCCACGACGAGTTGGTTCCAACTGTAGATTGCCGAGTCGAGGGGTGGTGGGCCGATGTATTTGAAGGGGAAGGTGCCGTCTTGGAGTTCGAGGTAGGAGCCTGGCTTTAGGGTATTGAAGGCTTGTTGGACTGGGGTTGTGAGTTTGGGTTGGGTGAAGCGAGGGGAGTTTTGATTTATGGGAAGGAAACTAAATGTCGAAAAGTAAACGAGTGGAACGTAACTTACTAACAAATGATGGATCCTTAAAACAAGACAATAAAGCTCGTCCATGGATAAAATCGAATCTCTCCGAGAATATCCATTCATCTTCTGCGTCATCAATCTCGAACCGGAGGTTAGGCGGAACACTTAATTTCCATATATCAGCGAAACCCTGCCGATACTTGTATCGGAGGTGAAGAGCAGTAAAATAGATGGTTTTCACCAGAAGCCCTTATAAAGACGGATACAAACTTACTACAGCGGTTGAATAGCACTAAGATCCGTCCCTAGAACCTTGCATTTTGGATATTTCTCGGCTACAACCACAATATTAGTTCCCATGAGTCCGAATATGCATTTGATATGGAGCTTTACCGAATTCAATCGCCCATATACCAGTCCCTAATCGCTTGTCAAAACCATCGAAAACTTAGAGATACACCCTATAGTGCGAAATAAATACCGGTAGCAATATCAAGACAATTCTCAATCCCATCCGCAATTGGCGCAAGATGCAGCTTCCCCTCGAGCGTAACACCAAATAATGCATGTTGAAGATCTATTCCACTTAGCTCTCAGTTCCGAGCCCCACTATTCTCGACTGAAAAGACTTACCTAATCTCTCTTGTTCTTGCTGCATACCAAGATAAAAGTCAGTCAAACCCTCACTTATAAAAACTCATCTGATCAAGTACTAACCGCATCATTCGGTAACGGATATTCTACCATCCTCAATCGTTAGCCCTTTTCCCCAAAGATCTCCATACCAAAACAGGGCGAGGTGGCGGGCAAGAACTTACTGCCCTCCTTGAAACGATGGTACGTCCTCCCATTCTCCTCCACATCCTCATAAATACTACTCCTCAAACTCTGCGTACTCGTGCTGGAGTCCATTATCAGTCTCGCTTTCTTTTCTTTCCTTCCTCCTTCTTCCCTCTCAGTTCCTACCAACAACAATAAACAACTTACACGACACTCATCCCCCCGATCGCCGAATCATTATCTCCCTATTTCCAATTAACATGTATCCCATCACATCCCATTCCACCCCATCAATCTACACATCCACACATCCTCCCAACCCTCTGCCACCCACACCACCCACAAACCCCAACCCCCTCCCATCTCAACAACACAAAACAGAGGCGAAGAAAGAAAAACACACAAGACCTTACAGATTCACTCTCATCATCCACACTAGGAATACTCGGCGCACTCCCCTCGCCCCAAGAAACGAGTCCATCGGGTCGTTGCACAACAACCTGTCTATCTCCCTCATCCCCACCCCCAGAGCTCGTCGCACCAGCCGACGAGGAAGACGCCCCAGAACTCATGGCACTCCGTGAAAGTCGCACAACCGAAAGGGTACAGGACCTTACTCGTGCTTTCCCCTCTTCAAGAATAGTGATCTGCAAGGGACATGCAGAGTGAAACTCAATTCGATCTCTCAAAGGTATTTGTATATAAACCTCGAAACACGGCCGTTTACAGCTCAAAGGTATGTATGAAAACACTATCCGAGCAAAGCAAAAGAACAAATATTCAAAAACTCACCCACTCTCTCCCATCACCCAACGCGAAAAAAATCACAAACCAAATCAGACCCCCACGATACCTCCACTCTTGCAAGCTGACATACATGTACAGTACTAGACCCAAAAAAGCAAAACCAACACCACACGGCAGAGACGGGACATCCCGTCGCTTACCTATCACCTCGCCACGGCTGTTGGACGGATGTGTTCGTCGAGACTCGAGAGGGGACTCGGTACCTAGTTACAGTGGGACTCGAATCCTTGCTAGAGCATGTTGTTCCTGTCGTTACGGGTCTGTTACTACCACCTACCCCTCATCATGTACTCTGTTGGGTTGGTCGGGGACAGGGTTGAGATAGACGAATGAGGTGAGTGTAGAATGAAAGGATCTTATTCTGCTACTCGAGTATATAGAGATTACCTAAACAAGGTCTGGAGAAACATGACCACTAGATAGAATGTAGAAATACACCTGCCTGTTATTCACGACGACCAATCACCAAAGCGAATCATTAGTAATTCATGCAAGACTTGGTGAGAATGCTATTCTATTGCTGGGTGGAGTAACTAGCTACTAGAACCAGCTACCGCTACCAAGAGTGCGTGAATGTACAGCTCCAAGTCCAAATACTGAGAGAATTTGGGTTTCCAGTAATCCTTCAACCTATCGCCAAAAAATAGAGGCGGTAGGTAGATTAAATAAACACAGAGCGCTGACCGATAAAAATTTCTATTTCGGCCGAATCAATATATGTTTTTTTTGTGAGAGGGGTGATGCAAGAAAGAAAGCAACTTCAAGAGGAATGTGCAGGGGAAGTGGGATGTTTGGTGCAAGGTGGTGTCGCAATGCATCCTGATGCTTGAGAAACGCTCTACGCAATGCTCGTAATATTCTGAAATGACGTAGGAAAAGAAAAGCTAGCCAGAAAGGTGAGGCCTCGGGTCGGAAGGTTGCAGCCGAGAGGGCATTTCTTGTTGAAGAAAATGCTTGCTTTGAGAAGAACCGACATATAACTTCAGCTTCAATAGGCCGTGACAGAACAGCCAAAAACCCTCAAGACACCGGTATTGCACTATTGACAAAGCGATGTTTTCCATGATCTGAATGAACAGCTTCACCTCGACGCTTGAGTGGACCAGTTGGAGATGGAGGTGGTGGCGGTTGCGCATCTTCAGCATACTCCTCGGGTTGGCTATCGTCATGTTCATAATCATTCTCATAGTATCCTTCGCTCTGGGTGCCTTGGCTTTGACTATGATTGGAATTCGCATTCATGGGTGCAGACTGAGGAGCATGCTGGTTCGAAGTTTGGCGATCTTGAGTGGCAGACACATTCTTCGCAGAGCCCTTGTTTCCTTTCTTTCCTTTGCGTCCCTTCATCTTTGCTTTTTCCAACAATCTTCTTCTTTCTGCCTCTTGTTTCCTAATACGCCTATCCTTAATCTCGTATTGCTTGATCAAAGCCTCTGGTGGGGTGCCAAATATGCGTTCGTATTCACAGAATTCGCAAATCCAAACGTCTTCGGCGGGAGGGGGGTGGTGATAATTTTTGAACTCTTGTTGTTGTCGTCGTTGACGAGCAGCAATCAAGTACTCTTTGCCAGTTCGGCGGCGATTCTTCTTGGCTGGCGCAGGTTGAGATTGGGGTTGTTTTTGAAGTTGAGCTGCAGCCATGTTTTGTTTGGATCGTTCAACTGCCTGAGCTGTGACCATTGCTGACATATTGGGACTTGTTTGTGTAGCGTGCGTGCTCATCCGCGAGTTTGGAGTTTGATGGATGGAAGTAGGAGTGGGTGGACCCGGATAACTTGGTACTTGTGAGTTGCAGGTAAAAGTGAACTGAGTCGAGGCTGTAGCAGGTTTCTTGGCAGCTTGTTGTAGCAAGCTGGAATTTTCTTGACCTCTGGCGGGGTTAATGGAATTCTTGTTTGCATTTGCATTGGCGATAGCATGAGTGATGATGCCTGGGGTATCCGCTTTATACGTATTAGCATCTGAAATGAGGTTCAACTTTCGTTGAGGCATATGTAACTGACGTTGTTTTGAGGTTCGACCATTGCCCCAATTTGGATCAGACAAAGTCCTAAGAGGGCTCCTTCCATTTCGAATACGGCCGTACCTGCCTCGTCCTGGGCCAGAAAGACCATGAGAAGAGACAGCCACAGTTCCGGGGCTTTGCCAAGTTGGATCTTCGGGTATATCATCAGAAGCTCCCACGCCAGTCATATCACTTGACAAATGACCTCCATTTAACGCTGTGTCTCCAGGTGTTGGAATCTTTCTCTTTTTCTTGTTGTTTGTATTTTCGAAAGAGTCATAACTATCCGCCGAAGAGGCATTGGAGGCCGGAGCCTGGGGGTTTTGATTCTTGTTTTCTGGTTTTTGTACGTATCGGTATGATCTGCCAGTCGTGGTCTCCGAATGTCTTGAATAGATTCGACTCCTATACGCTGCATCATCCTCATCGCTATCAAGCTCGTCACCGCACTTCCTAGTGATATAGCCACGTTCCATTTCCTCCGCTCTCTCTCTCTCACTTGGATGTTGAGATTCCGCAACTCCGTTTACTCCAACATCCTCTCGCGCGTTGTAAGGGTGGTAGAAGAGTGGAGTGGTAGTTTTCGGTGCCGGGGGGTATCTGATGGAATCAGCTACATCTGGAGAGAGTCTTTCACGGAGACGTCTCTTAGGCATTGGCCGAATTGGCCGGTCTGGAAAGGGGGAGCTAGTATCGGGGGACATGTCTCTTGGTGATTCGGGAGAGTAGCCTATAATGGTACCGGATACCAGAGTCAGCCACCATTCCATGGGCATTCAGGTTCATCTATATCTCTTCACCACACGTTCCGAATTTACAAGAATATATTCGCCAACGTGGCTTCAATGTGGCGGACAGGAAATGGGAGTCAGCGTACCCATCACAGACATGGACATGGCCGAGTTGCCCGCCCACAGACTCTCACACGCTTTTCAAAATGAGGGGAAGTTGGTGCTGGATGGAGCAGCTCGAATCTCGATATTTGGACCACCACACAATCAAAAATGAATTTCCTTCTCCCCTATCTTTTTCTGCAAATCGCAAATCAGCCAGAGTCCTGCAACAGCCCCTTTTACATGTGTTGTGATATCCCCCTGCTCCCACCGTCACGGAGGCCCACAAAATCGAGGGGTCGCTGGTTCAGGGCGAGGTGGTTGACAAACGGTGTTGTTGAGGACGTACAGTATTCGCCGATTGCTCAGCACTCCAAATGACGCCGCAGGCAAGATAAAGTGGTGGACTGTGGATTGTGGACCGCACCGTGGGAGAGAGCGACAAGCACAACGACTCGCGGACGGGATTGACGATGAGCAGTATCCAAGCGAAAGAGGATGCAATTTGAGATGGTCAATGGCAGCCAAGATGCGGAGGGGGGGCAATTTTGTGGTGTTGATGGGATGGTCGGTGATGTTCCAATTCAATCGTGGTGTAGTGTGCTGCCAGCAAGATGTTCAACGCTAGCCCGCTGCTGCCCACCAACCGCAGCCACCCTGAGCCACCTTACTAATAGTTAGTGCGTCTTCCTACTGCGCTTAGTCGCTTATAGTTAGCGAAAGTAAGTGTAACGCGGAAGCAAGTGTAATGTTAGGATAGCGTTTCTTCGGGATATTAAATTACTACGGAACTATACCTAAAAATCACATATAACTATAATAGTTAGTACGTCTTTCTACGGCGCTATCGCTTATAGTTAGCGGAAGTAAGTAAAGTATAAACTATAGATCTCCTATAAGCGTATTTTACTACTAAAAAATATCTAGAATTTATTACTATATTTCTAAATAACTACTTAACTTTCTATATATAATATTAAATAAATATATTTTTTACTTCTCGCCTTTCTCTTTACTTATACTACTAAATATTAACTCTTTAATATATACTCGAGAGAAGTATTTATATAACTTTTATAATATAGTTATATAAGTATAAGGAGAAAATAAAGATAATTCTCTTATATATATAGCGTATATGTATTATATTAATAAAGATTCTATATAATAAGTAATTCGTTAAATAAAAATAAAGAAACTAAATAAAAATAATATATATAATATTTATAGTAGAAATAATAAAATCTTAAATAATATATAATAAGAAGCTATTAAATAATACTATTATAATTAGTAGAAGTAAGGTCTAGGAGCTATTTATTTAATAGTATTTATAATAATTAAAAACTTTTAATAAACTTAAGAAAGATTTATTTTATTTTATTTATAGTTTACTAAATAAGTAAAGTAATATTCTAATCTTTATATAATTAAAATAAAACTAATTATATATATAACTTAATATATATATATATATAAAGTAGAATATAAAGAAGTAGTTCCTAGATTACTAAGCCGCGCTATATAAATATAATATTTATAAAAGGAAATATATACTAAATATAAATAAGTCTAGAGTTTAAGTTAGATATATAAGAAATAAGTAAGTTATAATTCCTTTATATATAAAGAAGCTATATACTTTAAACCCTAAGAATTATAAGTTAGTAATAGTAGTTAAAATAGTAACTATAAATACTAGGAAACCCTTATCTTTATTTATAATAGCGCTTAGTTATAATATTATAAAAAATTAGATTTTTATAAAGCTAGTTAGTAATAAGATAATTTCGTACTTTTCTACTAAATATATTAATAACTTTATTATTATAGAGTATACCGACTATTTAATTAAATATTTAGATATAAAACTAGATAAATACTAGCGAATACTTCTTTTAAATAAATATAAGTCTTATTATCTCTTTAAGTTCTAAATTAAATATATAAATAATTATATTATACTCTTTTATTTCCCCTTTTATTTAATATATATCTTATAACCTCTTAATATTAGTATCTTTAGACTATAGAAGTACTACTATAAACTTACTATTTCTCGAGCCCTTTAAACCTTTAAATTTAAATATAGTATTTTCTTTTTCTTTCGCGATCTTAAGAGAATTTAAGATAATATAATAAAGTAATTAAGAAGAAAATAAGTAAATATAAATAAAAGAAAAAAGAGTTTCTTAAAAATAACGTTAATAATAAATTACTAATAAATCTAACTTCTTATTTATATAAATTATATTATATAGCTATTAATCTAAGCTAGCTTAGAGCTCGCGATTCTATTATATTTTCCGACTATAACGGTTCTGACCGTCACGTGCTATCTCAGCCTTGACTAGCGTGGCTTGGCATCACACCTTGTATTTAGACTCGAGCTCCCTCGAGCTCTCCTCTTCTCTTTAGCTTAGAATCTTCGTATAGACAGTTCCATAGTACTAAACTTACACCTGGCGTAGTCGTGTATTCGTGCGCGGTCCATTAGCTATACGTGTCGTTATACCGACTTCTTAATCTAACTATTCTAATATATATTAAAAGATACTAAGGTTATTATATATAAGTATTATTTTATAACTATAAAGCTAGCTACTATATGAAATAAGCTTAAAAAAAACTACTAGAGAAAGCGTTTATTATAAAAGAGTATATATAAAGGTAAGGTAATATTAATATTATAGGCGCGTATTATAAAGAGAGATAAAAATTATAAGGAATAATTAAAAAATCTATAAAAGGTAAGAAATAAACTCGAGAAAGTAGTTAATAAAAAAAAGAATCTTTTTAAGATATAAAGCGTTTAAGTATATAAAGATAAAAAGATATAAAAGCTTAAGAAAGGTTAATTAATTATACCTAGTTTAATTATTCTTCTAGTATTAGTAACTTTAATTTAAAACTCTAAAAAAGTACTTAATTTACTTAAGCTAGCTCGATTATAAGAGAGCTATTATAAGTCTCTATTATAAAACGTTTAAGAGTATAAGGCTTATTTTAAACTAGGGGACCTAGATACTAAAAATAATAATAAGAAGGTTTATATATATATAGAAGGTAATTACAGAATTAACCTTACTTTATTATTTTATCTTAGAACCGCGAATTTATTAGATTAATTAAGTATAACTTTAATTAACTTAATTTAAAAGAATATAGATTTTATTACTATAAGATAAGATTTAGTTAGAAATTAGCTTCTTTTATATATAATTTTAGTAGTAGTTTATATAGTAAATTAATATTTCGAAGAAGCTTTATATTAATACTTTACTTACTTCTATACTTTACTTACTTCTATACTTTACTTACTTCTATACTTTACTTACTTCTATACTTTACTTACTTCCGCTAACTATAAGTAATAGTATTATAGGAAAACGTACTAATTATTAACTAACTTCTAACCTATACTTCTTAAAAGTATATAAAGTTTATATTTTTATAAATATTCTACTAAAAGTTATATTTACTCTAATTAAGTTAATTAAAGATATATTCTTTTAATCTAATATATTTATTTTAAGTTTTATAAAATAAGATAATACAAGGTTAATTACCCCTTTAATATAAATAATAACTAGATTATTATTAATATTATCTAGGTCTTCTAGTTAGTTAAGCCTTACTTTCTTAAACGGTTTATAATAAAGTCTTATAATATTCCTCTATTAATTTATATAACTTTATAGAACTTAGTATCTTCTTAGAATTATATATTAGAACGTTTATTAGTAGTAGAGTATATATATTAGTACTTATTTAACCTTCGATAACTATTTAACCTTATATATAGAGAGCTTTCTTTATATTATTAACTATTATCTTAAGTTTATTCTTAGTTTTATATAAAGGTTCTAATCGCTTTTTATAATCCTTCTCTTTTATTAAGATCTTTATAGTTAATACTAATATTACTTTACCTTAGTAGATAGTTTTACGCGATAATTATTAACGTTTATAGTTTTCCTAGAGTTTATTCTATATAATAGTAAGTTCGACTATTTAAAGGTAGTTTCTTTATAGTATAACTCTAATACTTTTTATTATAACCTTATAGAGTTAAATAGTATTATTAGAAAATTATATAGGATTATAATTACCGAGTTATTATATATTCGTAGTAATATAAAATAACTTATCGGGCTATAAAGTAAAATATAATAGTAGTTATTAATTCTTCTTATTATTTACTAATACTCTCTTCTTACCTTTATATTTATATAACTTAGACTTAATTACCTTCTAATTTAGTAATTATAAGCTAGTATTCCTTTATAAATTTATAATTATATAATAATTTATAATATTAACTTAAATTTACTTAAGATTACGAAAAAAAGAAAAGATACTATATTTGAATTTAAGGTTATAAAGGGCTCGAGATATTATAAGTTTATAATAGTATTTCTAAGGTCTAAAAATACTAATATTAAGAGGCTATAAAATATAAATTAAATATAAAGGGAAATAAAAGATAGTAATATAATAGTTAGCTAATTTAATTTAAAACTTATCTAGATAATAAAACTTATAACTATTTAAAAGAAGTATTTACTATAGTTAATTAGCTCTAGTATTTATCTACTTAATTAAATAATTAGTATATTCTATAATAATCTTATTATTAATATATTTTATTAAAGAATAAGAAATTATTATATTACTATCTAGCTCTTATATAATTTAATTCTCTATAATTATAGTACTTAGCGCTATAATAAATAGAGTAGAAGTTTTCTTATTATTTATAAAGATTATCTTAATTACTATAACTAACTTATAATTCTTAGAGTATATTATATATAGTTCCTTTATATATAAAAGAATTATAATATTCTTACTTTCTATATATTTAACTCTAACTTTAGATTTACTTATATTATATATATATATATTTACTTTTATAAATATCTAGTCGAACTAGCTTTACTTAGTATTTAAGAAACTACTCTTTAATATTCTTTTTTATATATATCTCGAGGTATATATATATAATTAGTTTAGTTATAATTATATATAAGTCTTTTTAT
Source organism: Hymenoscyphus occultus (assembly GCA_900536445.1). Classification (NCBI taxonomy): domain Eukaryota; kingdom Fungi; phylum Ascomycota; class Leotiomycetes; order Helotiales; family Helotiaceae; genus Hymenoscyphus; species Hymenoscyphus occultus. The sequence goes on from UNPT01000024.1 coordinate 94,990, forward strand.
TATTTTAACTATTTAGTAAACTAAGACCTAGAAGAAGGCTTCTTATAACTAGTAAATCTAAGATAGTATATTACTATAAATATTATATTATATATTACTTCTAGACTCTACTTCTACTAATTATAATAATAGTATTAGATAGCTTTTTCTTATATATTAGTTAAAACCTTATTATTTCTACTATATCTATTATATCTATTATTCTTATTAAGTCTCTTTTTATTAATTCGCTAGTAAGTACTTTATATAAACGCTTTAATTATATAAAATATTTATATTATAGTTATAGGTTTATTATTTCTTTCTTTTTCTTATATTTATTTAATAATATTTTAAAGATTATAAGTATATTTGTTCTAGGTTCGACTACGTTTAAATAGATCTATAAAATATAGTAGTAAAGTATTTATAGGTTCGAGAAGTAGAAATAAGTAAAAGATATATAAATCTAATATTATTTTAAAGAAACTTTAAGTATATAAGTATAATTAAGTTATTTTATTAAGATATAGTTTATATAGTATTTACTAGCTAATAGTAATCCTCGGTTTACGTTATACTTACTTCCGCGTTACACTTACTTCCGCTAACTATAAGCGACTAGGCGTAGTAGGAAGACGTACTAACTATTACTCTACTATAGCCTAGCGCCTAGCTTCCCACCCACTCACTCACTGCCACCACCAGGGCCCTGCCCCCGGCCCGGCTTTCAGGATGGCATCACGTGCAACGGAGAGCGCGCACAATTTCACGATGGACCCCCTGCAATTTGTAGTACCAGCCGAGCCAGAATGCAGCCAGTCCAGTGCACCCGCTGGATGCCCTGAGCGAAGGTAGGAAGGGCCGAGTGGGGGAAGCTCGATCGACTCGTTCTTGGTCCTACGAACTTATTTCTCCTCCTTTGCCATTCTTCGCCCACCACGACCATGACCCCTCGATTCCCCATAGTCTCTCGTTTGACGGTCGCGGATTACCTGTCTCTGCTCTAGCACTTCCACTCCTCTTCCACCATCCAATTCGACTTCTGGCTCCCTCGTCCTGGAGCGTCGTCGCCATTGACGAATACGACCGGTTGGAGCTTCTCCCCAAGTTGCCTCCGTCCACAACGAGAGAATTCTCTCAATTCCGCCTCTGCCAACGCGCATTTGTTGGCAGACGTGTCTACGATCCCCTCCTAATACTGTATCATTATCACCTACACAAAATCACTGATCGAAGATGGACACTGCGCGGCGCTCATCAAGGGCCGCTCGGTCGAGCCAACCTCTACAAACGAACCCACACCATTCCTCCGCCTCCTCAAACTCCTCTGGTCGTGCCGAACGAGCTACACGATCGAATCCCAAAGCCGACTCTCCTACCAAATCCACGCCCTCGGGCTCGTTATCGTCAGAACCTCCCGATGATGCCATCGCGACCCCCGCTGAGGACTCCGTCCAAACACGTCGGAAGCGCGGTCGTGGTGACGACAAAGACAAGGCTGCCAAACCTTCTACAGCCCAAACAGAAAGTACGAATGGCATTGAAGAGAATGCCGACGACGACGAGGCCGTCCGTTGCATTTGCGGCTTCGACGAGTACCCAGGCCCACCACAACTTGGGGAGGAAGATAGCAAGCAAGGCATAAAAGATGGCATTGAGGAGCCCATAATCTCAGTCGCGGATATAACAGAAGACGGTGCCGGGTTTTTCCTGCAATGCGACGTTTGCAAAGTCTGGCAGCACGGATATTGTGTGGGAATCATGAACGAAGACATGAGCCCAGACGAATATTTCTGTGAAGAATGTCGCAAGGACTTGCACAAGATCTTTGCAGCACCAAACGGGTATGTTCCTTTCTCAATGGTTTGAGAATCCCAAATAAACTTCAGAATCCGATCGCTTTCAGCCCCATGCGAGCAGGTGGCGCAGATTGGGTCTCACAAGGCTGTCTGCAATGAATCCCACCAAATAGCCACAATGAACACTATTTTCAATCAGAATAAACCCGGAAAATCTGCTAATATGATGGGACGTAGGCAACGTTATTCCCATTACCTTCCTTTGTACCAGAGCTTGTCGCAGACAACCTCGCGAGCCAACTCCTTTTCTAAAGATGGCACCAAATCCCCACGGGGTAGCAAAAGCGGGCGCCCCTCTTCGAGCCTTCAGAGCGCAAAACGGCGATCTACAATGAATAGTAGGGATGCCGCATATGATGAAGAGGAACAATTGCGCCGAGCGATAGAGGCTAGTAAAGGAGAGAAGAGCGGGGAAAGTACTGATGGTGGAACTGTTGTAACGACAACACGGCGGGAGAAACGAGGCCGTAGCGATAGCGAAGAGTAAGCGCAATTCAGTTCCAATCATACTTGTCGAACTCGGCACTAATAATTGTACAGGAAACCAGAGGGTCCCAAGCGTCAGAGAACGCTATCACCGTCCCCTTCGCCAGTACAAGAACCGCAACAGACACCCCAAGCGGACTCCGACGATGGTATCAATGGACGTCCAATCGGTGCAAAGAAGATCAGAGGGGCTGCTGCTCGAAATCATAGAGAGAAGGAAATGAGGGAGGAGCGTGAAAAGTCGAGGCAAGAAGCGGCCAATAAGAGGAAAGGCCGTGCTGAACGACGAAGGATTGAAGGTAGGCGCAGTATTTTGGTTCCAGAAGACACCCGCTTACGTTTTGAAACCGTAGATTCAGAACCTTCGGAAGATATACCACTTGCTGCGGTACGGGCAACCATAACAAAAGTACCGGAAGTTGTCCCTGAACCTATAGAACCGCCAGTAGTTCTCGAGCCTCCAGTTCCTGATACTCCACCACCGGCAGTACAACCACCAACGTCACACAGAAAAGGTGGCAGGCCACCAAACTCGCGGAAAGGAAAACTGGGCAAAAATCAGTATACCAAAGACCGCGACTTACAAGAAGGAGACAACCATTCTCCTCAAAGATCACAATCTAGGGACGTGCCGAGAGGAGATGAAACACCCCAGACTTCTGGAAATAAAGGATCACATAATGAAGGCGGGGGAAAATCAGCAAAATCCAAGAGCGCCAATAGTAAAATCTCAATGGGAGATATGAGGAAACGAGTCACCGCAATACTCGATTACATCTCACGAATACAAGTCGAGATGGCGGGCGAGTCAATGTCTCCGGGAAGCGCAGAAGCGGCGGAGACAACGATTCGGGGGATCGCAGATGGGCTGCCGATGATTAAAGTTAATGGGGATAGTAAAGCGAATGGGGATATTAAAGTGAATGGGAATGCGAATTCAATAACCGAGGGCGATGAAAGCTCCAAAAAGGAGTTCAAAGATCTTTCATGTTTGGAGATGATGGATGTTCTTACGAGGCAACTTGTTAAGTGGCAGAATCAACATGCATGATTCTGTTTCGTTCTTTCTTTCTTTCTTTCTTATATTTTTTTCTTGTATACAGTCGACATGCTGGGGGCGAAAGAAGTGAAGCGTTGTGGGGGATGAGGATTATCTCTGGGAACCGGAATTTGGAATCGGACATTTTTGGTAAATACCTTTTTTTTTATTATGTTATTTACAGCAACATATGGACTATGGATCAGGGCAGGGGGTTTGGTTTGTGTGTTTTTTTTATTTGCTATACTTTCTTCTCCTTTATTTTTGAGGGAATCACTTTACTGCTTTTTTTTTTGTTTTTTGGAATCCTGGCCAAAGCAGGCGAATGGGGTTTACTACTTACACATTTGGGGAGAGATGGAAATTGGAAGGCACGCATATTATGTTATGTTCATGGAGGGGAAATGAAGATCCGAAAGCGGAGGGATGGGATGGAATGGGATGCGATGGGATGCGATGGGATGCGATGATTGGTTTGGTTGGATTGGATTACTACCTACCTACTTACTACTTTGTTGGGGGTTTCGTTGTTGTATGGAGGGGGGGGAGGATTTGCTATTGCTTATACCCTATTTTATTTTGAGATTTTGAGATTTTATGGACCTCTTTCAGATGGAGGTGCTTGATGTGTGTTGTTGAGGTGATGTGATGTGATGTGATTGCCGTGAAAGTGGTTAAGTTACCTATGTTTCCCTGGGGTTGGTGTATGTTGTTATGTTGTCGCAGTAAAAATATGTTAACACAGTGGTGCGCTTTGCGATTCACATAAATCAATCATCTACTATTATTAGAAAGTCCAGGTTATACTATAGTCTCCAGTACCACGGCCCCAAGTAAGATTACGTTTTTCATAGTTCATACACCTCAATATACCTAGGACAAATTTCGAGACTGAGACTGAGCTATATGAAAGGTTTGAAAGAGGGGAAATGTGTCAGGACTGCACTGGAATGAATATAAAAGTGATGTGATGGTAAGAATGTGGATGTGGATGTTCTATTCATACCTTGTGGTTTGAATTTGTGTTCACAGTGGTTTCCTGGGTGTGTATGTTGGTTGGGTATGAGCGTAAGTATAAATGTTAAATGGAGATGGGGAGTGTGGATGGAGATGTGGGATGAAGATGTAGGTACGGTGTTTAGCGTACCTATAGCGTTGGGTATAGATATATAGGTATTCACAGCTTGGAAAATACTGTAGAGTGGGGAAAGGCAAAGACACAGCTTTGAATGTAGAAACACGATAGCTCCTTGGACCTTGAACCGACATTTTGAGGCTCTTCGATGCCCTCATCACAAACACGATGGGCTAGCTATAGCCTAAACCGAGACATACCTAAGGCTCTTCGAATACCCTCATTAATCATATATAGGCAATTCCTAAGGCTCTCTAGATTTCCTACTATGTAGGTAGCGCCATTTCTATAGCACCTCTACTAAGATATCTCTTTACATCTAATAAGCTATAAATAGAAAGACTCTTAGTCTTTCGGTACTACTTATACTATAGACGTAGGAGTTTATAGGAAAGAGGTACCTAGTAGATAGAAGGTATGTAATAGGGGGATAAAAGAGTCTTTGTTAAGTACTTAGTTATAGTATTATTATTATACTAGTTCTCTCCCTATATAGATTTTAATAGTGTACTATTAGCTCGCTCTTTAGCGAATTGTTAGTAGCGAATATATAAATACTAAATTTTCTATTTTTAGAAGGGGTATTTAGAAGGTAGGACTTCGATTTAATCTATTACTTTTATAAGTTCTCTTTTATCTATAACCCTTCGAAACCTAGGGTACCCTCTTAGCGTCTTTTATTAGAGTTAGATTGTTAGAGGAAAGTATAGAAGGCTATTTGTATTCGCCGGAAGTTGGATGGAGATAGATAAAATAAAGAAGATCTATATATACAGGGTTTGTACAGCTCGCCCCCCCCCCTCCCCCCACCTTTTTATTACTTTCTAGTAAACCTCCACATGAATCGGATAATCTAATTAGCTTAGAGGGTTATATTAAAGAGTTATACCCTGTCTATATAAGTCGTAATCAAGGGAGGGGGCGACGCGAGCTATCCAGACCCTTTGTAAATTATACCCACCCACATAGCAAAAGCCAGTCTTCCATACACAGCTCGCCTCGAAATCAAACCCCAAATCTCATGCATAAGAACTACCTAGTCACGGTCATCAAAGCAATGATGAAGAACAGAAAAGTCCATGTGAATGACCTTTCTACAAGTGTAATACTAGGTATGCTCTAAGATATTGAAACCTCTCCCGCCACCCCGAGAAACACTTTACATCCTAAAAACGCCGAATTTCGTGGGGATAGGTTCGTTCTTCCCACCCAATGCGGCTCGTAATCCTAAACCGAGGACTCTTCTCGTGTGACTGGGTGGTATCACGCCGTCGTCCTAGGGGTTACGTTAGTATGAGTCTAGGAATCTCAGGTCTACCGTGAGGATGAGAGATGTGGGTTGTGGATGATAGGAAAAAAAGGGGGCAAGAAGCGAGGTTAGGGAAGAGACGAGATTAATGAAAAGGAGAAAAGATACACATACCCATAACCTAGCTGATGAGAAAACGGCCTCACTCTCCCTCTCAATCCTCTCCTTCAACTCCGGATCCACCGTCTTTCCCACCGTCTCCATAACAGCAGTCAACTGTTCACTCCCCATAACCCCAATCCGCGCATTCGGCCACATCCACAAAAACCTAGGACTATACGCCCGTCCACACATCCCATAGTTCCCGGCGCCATTACTGGCACCCACCACCACCGTGAACTTGGGCACATTCGCACACGCTACTGCCGTCACCAATTTTGCGCCGTTTTTCGCGATGCCTTCGCGTTCGGCGTCGGTGCCGACCATGAAGCCGGAGATGTTTTGGAGGAAGATAAGCGGGATTTGACGTTGGCAGCAGAGTTCTATGAAGTGCGCTCCTTTGAGGGAGGAGGTTGAGAAGAGGATCCCGTTGTTGGCTATTATTCCTACCTTATGCCCGTAGATGTGGGCGAAGCCTGTTACGAGGGTAGTGCCATAATCGCGTTTGAATTCGGAGAAGACGCTGCCGTCTACGATTCGGGAGATGATTTCGTGGATTGGAAGTGGTTTTCTGAGATTAGTGGTGGCGATTCCTATTAGTTCTTCTGGATCATGGAGAGGTTCCGAGTAGGTTTCTGGTGGAGGAAAGGCTTTCTTCGGCCAGTTGAGGTTGCTTATTGAGCGTCTGGCTAGTACTAGAGCGTGGGCGTCGTCCACTGCGAGATAATCTGTGACTCCTGAGACGGAGGTGTGCATTTTTCCTCCTCCTAGGTCTTCGGCGCTTACTACTTCTCCTGTTGCTGCTTTCACTAGAGGTGGACCAGCGAGGAAAATATGACCTTGCCCATCAACAATGATACTTTCATCGGACATGGCTGGTACATATGCACCTCCAGCGGTACAAGGACCCATAACAACAGATATCTGAGGTATTCCCTCGGAACTCATTCTAGCTTGATTGAAGAATATCCTTCCAAAATGCTCCCGATCCGGGAAAACATCCGCTTGATGTGGGAGGTTGGCTCCTCCTGAATCAACCAGATAAACACATCTACTTCAGTTAGCCATATACTCAATCCTCGAAATCCAAACAAAAGCCTCAACTAACGGCAATTTATTCTCCTTGGCGATAGCCTGCGCTCTCAAATGCTTCTTCACCGTGATAGGAAAATAAGTTCCCCCCTTAACCGTAGAATCATTCGCAACAATCATACAAGTAACGCCCTCAATAACACCCACTCCCGTAATAATACCCCCAGCTGGGACCTCGGCCTCAGGATACACCTCATGTCCCGCCAATGCAGACAATTCCAAAAATGAAGTTCCGGGATCAATCAAAGCGGTAACTCGATCTCGAGGCAGCATCTTATTCCTCGCTATGTGTTTTTCCCTAGCTTTCGCGGACCCTCCTTGCTGGATCTTCTGAGTCAACTTTTCAAAGCGATCCATGACCTCGCCCATTTGAGCGGCATTTTGTTTGTATTCCTCGGACGAGGGATCGACGAGCGTGGGAAGGACGGATATGGCATTGGCTTGAGTGGGTGTGCTGTGGGTTGCGATACAGCGGGACGGTGTTCTGAAGGGGAGCTTGGTGTGGGGTATGGAGGGGTAGGACTTTGCGATGAGTCTTGAAGCCCTCAATGCTTCTCTAGAGATACGTAAGGTCGACATGGCGAAGATTGAAGGAGATGCTGCAGCTGCAGCGCAACAATTGAGGCTTTCTATGTGCCAGTTACAAGAATTGGCAGAGTAGAGGTGAGCTTGGTTTCGCGCATACAGACGGTTTAACGCGGGGCTTGTCATCCCTGCCATCCCTGCCATCCCTGCAAAACGCGGGGATGTAGTGCCTCGGTGATCTCCCGCTTGACTTTGCCTTCCTCTCAAACTGCCAGTCCCTTTAAAAACATTTGCGTTTACTTTTCAATTTCTATTCTCCTCTCATATCAATGTGTGAAATCTCCAACTAAACACATCATACAATACACTCACTCAAACATGGCCTCCATAAAAGCCCTCCGTTCCCTCACCACCTCCACCCGACCATCTCTCCTCAAACCAATATCCAAAACCCTCTCCCTCACAACCCACCGCCATGCCTCCTCCAAAAAACACCCCAAGAATTTCGAACCACCTACCCCCTCCGACCTCCAAGAACTCCGCGATCGCGTCCAAGAATTCACCCGCCGAGAAATAACCCCCGAACTCGCCTCTAACACCGACAAATCCAACACCTTCCCTCACCACATGTGGGAGAAACTCGGGTCCGCAGGTCTCCTAGGAATCACCGTCGATGAAGAAGTCGGGGGTCTAGCCATGGGATACCAAGCCCATTGCATAGTAATGGAAGAGATCTCGCGCGCGAGTGGTAGTATAGGATTGAGTTACGCGGCGCATTCACAACTATGTGTTAACCAATTGCAACTCAATGGTTCATCAACGCAGAAACAGAAGTTCTTGCCGGATTTGATTGCTGGGACGAAGGTTGGGGCTTTGGCGATGAGTGAGAGTGGTGCGGGGAGTGACGTTGTATCTATGCGGACGACGGCAAAGGAGGTTGATGGGGGGTATTTGGTTAATGGGACTAAGATGTGGATTACGAATGGACCCGATGCCGATGTGATTGTTGTCTATGCCAAAACGAAGCCGGACGCTGGCAGCAAGGGAATTACTGCTTTCCTTGTTGAAAAGCAGTTTGGGGGTTTTAGTTGTGCAAGGAAACTTGATAAGATGGGCATGCGGGGGAGTAACACAGGCGAATTGGTTTTTGATAATGTTTTCGTTCCGAAAGAAAACATTCTTGGCGAGCTGAATCGTGGAGTCACAGTGCTGATGGAGGGTCTTGATATTGAACGACTTGTGCTTTCGGCTGGACCTTTAGGAATCATGCAAGCATGTCTCGACGTCGCCCTGCCTTTTACCCATCAAAGGAAACAATTCGGTATTCCTATCGCTCATAACCAATTAATTCAAGGGAAGTTAGCAGATATGTACACGAAGCTCCAAGCCTCCCGAGCTTACACATACGAGACTGCAAGAAAAGTTGATGAGCTAGGCGAAATCAAAACACAAGATTGTGCAGGCGCAATTCTGTATGCGGCCGAGAGGGCGACGGAGTGTACATTAGACTGTATACAGTTACTCGGAGGCATGGGATACGTAGAGGAAATGCCTGCTTCTCGATTGCTGAGAGAGTAAGTTCCCTCCTCCCATCTACTCTTGAAGTGAGGATCGTGACTAATCCTGATTAGCGCGAAGTTATACGAGATTGGGGCGGGAACAAGCGAGGTGCGAAGAATGGTCCTGGGAAGAGTGAGTTTCCCCTTCAGCGTGATAACGTCATGATATTTCTTGTTCCTGGCTAACTTGATTAGGCCTTCAATAAGGAATATGCTAATTATGCTTCGTGAAATCATCCTGGATACGGGTTGACTAGTCTCGAAACTGGCGCCGATTTCGCGAAGTTAAGCGAGGGGAAATTCTAGTCTTACGAATCTACATTCTCAAATTACAATTAAGAGAATCATTCGAAAAAAAACCAAATGGTTAGTCTTATTCTTAGCAAATATACTTTATAGATGGCGTTATATGAGGTAGTATAGATAGTAAAATTAGATTACGAGGAAATAAATAAGAAATCTGATGACTTACTTATGTGGACGTTAGATATTATAATTCTCGCACCTCTTTGTAACCAATGTCTAGGCAAACAAATTATGCCATCGTATGCACTTTTAAAGTTGCATACCGGAGGATTGAATTGCCTCCCCGCCCGGGACAACCGGAGTGGCGGTGCTAAAAAGTAGGTTTATGGAAATTTCAGTGATGGGCAGGTAGCTTTGCTAGCCAGGTGAAAGTTACAGGTAGATGGAAAATTAAGTTACGTCCCCGCGTAAGTGGGTGGATGGAACCTGGAATCAAGGGGTGTATTTGTAGTGGAAATAAGCAGTTTGCAGTCGTCCTTCGGGTCGGTTGGAGCCAATATTTATTTAATATAATTAGTTATCTTATATTATTTGCCTGGGACAATCAATATAGTAAGGTTAATAGGTTTATGGAAATGTGAGCGACGGTTAGGTTTTCTGTGAGTTATGAGTTACTTCCCCGTCCTAGGACAACCGGCATAGTAAGGTTAATGGGTTTATAGGAATTTGAGCGATGGTCAGGTACCTTTGCTAGGTAGTTGGATCTTACAAGTATGCGGAAGTTGAGGTACCTCCCCGCCTAGGACAACCGGTATACTTCGTCCGAGGCGAAATAATTGTACCTGTAGGTTTGCTAGGGTGACTAAGGTTGGCAACAGTGAACAAACCCCTGAAAAACCTACAATTATTTCGCCTGGGACGAGGTAATAAGGTTAATAGGTTCATAGAAATTCGAGCGATGGTCAGGTACCTTTGCTAGGTGGTTGGATCTTACAGGTATTGCGGAAAATTAACTTACTTTCCGGCCTAAGACAATCGGCAGATACGCAGACAATAATCAAGGTAGAATTGAAAGGGGGTTTAACTTTACTTAAGGATGTTAATGCCGGTAGAGACCTCGGGAGTCTTCGATAGTTCGAGCCGTGGTTCCGCGTTAGTAAGTTAGTACCTAGTAGCTACGTAATAGAATCGAAGTATCCTAGCCTTGAAACGACAAAATTCAAATCGTCTCCTTGATATAGCAGATATATAAAATGTCTAAAAAAAAGTAAAAACAACATACAACAGCAGGTATTCGCTGGTGGTCACCCACCCAACTACTAATCTGCCGATCTGAGGCTTGTGTATGGCAGAGCGGACGGGATGCCCAATTCTCCTCAGTCTATGGTCGTATGTGGCAGTGTATATGTTGTCGCACTGATCATTTCCGTCGTTTCCGGTATGAATGAAACTTTTGGAGTCAGATGATGGTAATTACGTTGGGCTGGAAAACTAAAAACATCACTCAAGGAAGAGAGTAGGCTGTGTAGTAAAGTGAGAGATTTTGTGGTAGAGGAGAGAAGAAGATGTTTGGGATATGAGGATGGGGTAGGGGTACAAAAAGAAGGGGGGGGGGGTCATGTGACTTGCTTCTTCTGATACGATGCGATGAGAACGATAAAAGACAATGTGCTTAGTTATCACCGAGCAGTTATCACCGAGCAGTTATCGTAGAAAGCTAAAATATAATATTATGTCCAAGAATGATTTCTAAAAAAAGGCTAAAAGCCGACAGTCCTTAAACGCCTCCCTAGAAACAAAAGAAAAAGAACTCAATGAACCAGTTTCTCCCCAAACTCCTTCTGCTTAAGCGAAAGCATCTGTCCCCAAAACATACCCACAGCCCACCTCTTGTGCAAAAATCTATCCTCACCCTCTGCCACCGCAGACTTGATATCAAATCTCCTCAACATCTCAACAACAAGCTTTTGAAACTCCATAACTGCATAGTATTTCCCCGCACACTCACGATCCCCGTATCCCCACCACATACCATATTTCTCCATACGCTTAATACTCGCTTCCGTAACATCCCTGCCCTCTCCAATGATCCATCGTGAAGGAACGAAACAATCGGGGTTAGCGCCGAATATTTCGGCAGAGCGGTGGATAATGAAAGGACTCGCGCCCATATGCGCGCCGGGTGGGATGTACATCCCGTTCGGTAGGTCGTAACCAGGCGAAGACACAATTCTTGGGAGAATAGTCTGGGCAGGGGAGTCCCTGCGAAGAGTCTCCTTGATACAGGCCATGAAGAAGGGAAGTTCGAGTGTCTCCTCGTATGTTACGCAGGGACTGGAGAGTTTTCCTGCACGGTCTGCGGTCTCGATTTCGGCGACTACACGGGCGAAGTGTTCGGGGTGTTGGAGCATGTTGTCGATGAAGGGGGAGATTGCGGCAGCGGCGCCGTCGAGGGTCGCGGCTGTGAAGGTTATGATTTCGGCTTTGAGGTCGTTGCGGGTATATTGGTATTCATTGGGATTGAGGCTAGGTTCAAGTCTGGGGAGAAAGTGTTAGTGTTTGTCCATCAAATCAGGAAGTGGTCAGAGAAGACGTACCCATCGAAGAATAATCTCTCTCCGTCTTTTTTTACAAGAGCGTTTCGGTTGTCAATCATCTCATCGAAATGCTAAGCAAAAGTCAGTCATGCTTTCTACAGTTGCGTTCAAAATCATGGACTTACAGAATATAGATTGGCCATATTCTTGAAAGTGTTGGTATAGCACCAAACATGCTTTCTCAGGAATGGATGGCGGAACAGCGGCATTAACCATGGCATGACAGCTGCAGAAGCAGATAATCCGTATACACCGGTAAGAGAATCGATGAGGCCTTTGATATCCGCACCTTTCTTGACCCAGCCTAATGGTCGACCATACACAAGATGACTCCAGGTATCGCTAAGAAACCATCTTCATTGAGTTAGCTAACGCACTTCTATCGGTTGTATGGGTTGAGATCTGTAAGTACCTGAGATGTTCTGAGAAGTCAATTGATCCGTTATTTGCTGCTCTTTCCCCCATGCACTCGCAGAGTTCAACAACGCGTTCACTGATTTTTCTTTCGTGAAATTGCTTCATGGCAGTCATGGAGCAACATGGAGCAACGAGCTTCTTTTTCGCATAGTGATCTTGATGCTTGAGGGACTGAAACATAGCCTCTGTATGTCCAAACATCCACGAACCATAGAACTGGGGTTTATCCGCATATCTGTGGTAGACGACCGGTAGAAGTTTAGGATCGCAAAAGGATAGTAAATTTGGTGAAAGTCGGACCACAGGACCTGCAAAAAAGTCCGGTTAGTAGAATTCGAATTCCCAGAGACACTTTGCCTACCGTATTGTGCGTGGAGATCGAGGCCATAAGTAGGGACAGATGCAATCATATAAACAAGATAAAAATCGCTAACCCCTCCCCAGAAAGGACCTGGAAAATTTCTTAATGGATGCAGATATCTGTTATAGAGGCCTTTTGAAAGAATAATCAGAACAAGTAAAGCGAAGATGTAGTAAGTCATAATGAAAGTGTTGAGTTTGTCAGGTAAAATGATTTGCTGCACTCTTTGAAGGAACATTTTGAGTTGAGTTCACAAGTGCATGAGGATTAACTTTTGAAAAATGTGGCTTGAGGTCCAAGTCAAATATGTTTATTGCAACTGCCTACTAATAGTCGGTGCGTCCTTTCTCTGCGACATCACTTGTGACAATAATCTCGTTCCCCGCTATGTGTAAATATAATGTCTTACTCTGCACATACAACACATCAGAGCTATCACTCTCCACCCCCATTTGCCAAGTGCTTGTCAATTGCATTTGCCGCTCGTACTTACCATGGGCCCAATATTCCAAGACCATCTTGCACAAAAGGCGGTCCACCGGCGTTTTACCAGGTAAACCCTTGACAGTACGCCAAGCGAATGACAAGAATCGTTTTCGGTAGCGCCTGTTTTCGTTGTTTGGGTACGAAGTATGATAAGGCTCGGGAAGATCTCTGGGGGTCACATCGACCGCTCCCAATCCCCATTTTCAATCTAGATGGATGGTTTCAGTTTCCCCGCCTTGCTTATCCATGACTTATCGATACTCGGTTGTCAGCTGTCAAGGAGGACCCCTCTTTCTTGTCCAGGTACTGGAAAGCACATACAGGAATTTGACAGGTAAGAGAGGGATAAGCTTGCGAGGTTGTAAAATGATGGGGTCAAAGAGGGTAAGACTACATATACTTCGTAGTCAAGCGTTTTGAACCGGCAGTGCAAAAACCCAAGATACTTATGGAGCAAAGTACAAAGAGAAATCAGATCAGAGCACAAGTGGACGAGGTGGCGGAAATCTCCCCGATTCTTCGGGTCACTTTGGCGCCTTAGTTGGGTTGTCAAGAATTTTGTATAATGGCACCTCGTTAGGATATTTGCTTATTACAAGAAAAAGCTCTTGATTGTTTTTTCACTATGCCAAAACGCGCTAGCAGGGGCATTAACCCACTCCGCAGTTTCTCCAGCTAATAGAAGCCAAAGGTTTCTAACAAGCTTCTCAAAGGCTAGAGTACGAAGTAAGTAGGAATACTTCGTCCCAGGCCGCCAGGCGAAATAATTGTAGGTTTTTCAGGGTTTTTTACCCTGTTACCAACCTTAGCCACCCTAGCAAACCTACATTTATTTCCCCTGGGACGAAGTATTACCTCGATAGGGCTAGTACAAGTACTTCATAACTCAAGTACAAGAGGGCGAGCAGAATGCTATTCTGACCTTAAATTCTCTCTAACCCCTTTCCAGCCTATTGTTAAGCTCATTTTACTGCTAGAAGTGCACGTAAGCTACAAGAAATGTTATTCTGCGCGCTTTTTAATGTATATCCGCTGTTTCCACGGAAATTCGGGCGGTTTCGCGCAAGATTACTCAAGATGCGAAATCAACCGATTGTCACAGGATTAACGAGTGTTTTACGAGTGAGTTCGTTACCATTTGCTCCTTGGCATAGGACCGCAGTCGAGATCGTGCCAGACGTAGAGCTGTATCCAGATCGGAAAACCCTCATTGCTCCATAATACCGGAACGTACCGAAGAGTAAAACGCCAGTGATACTTAACTATCTACCTGCATGAGATTTAGCGAAGATTCGTTTACATTAATCACTCCACCTTCAAACAGTATCTGACCCTCTGGATCGAGGTTTTCGGGGCTTTTTTTCCAAGTTCTTCTCAAGCTTAATGCAAGTGACTACTGATAGCGTCTTCGCCCAATAAATTCAATGCCTCCGAGTCCGGAATTGTGGGCTCGGCCTCGGATGTTTATAATAGTTGATCCGACTTGTCGATTGTGTTCGAGGAGGGTATAGAATTGAATAATAGGTGGTTTGAATAGACTTGTTTATGATTCTGATATATCACATTTTACGGCACTCAGAGTGCCGTGAAATAGCTTAAAAACTCAACCGTCGAAATCGTTGAATATAACTTGGGCGTTCGTATAGATGACGATTAATGAAACGGAGATAGCGGCAATAGCAACCTGTGAAAGCCCCTGGTCAAGTTCCTGGCGGAAGCTTAGTCAATAGTTCATAAAGAGAGGAGGTTGCGCGAAGTGACCAAAGTCACAAAGTGGGAACCCTCAAGACCTAGCAGAGCCTTGTTGACGCTCGGATACTACCTTAACCAATATGTATTCTTATCAATGGCATGTGTCACGGACGCGTAAAAGTGTGGGAGCCTTGAATAAGATCCCAAGTAAAGTTTCCTGTGACGAAAATCAGATTACTGGGGAAAATGTGGATAAACTAGTGTGTTAAACGTGCGAGGTTGCATGTAGACTTTACCCGAGTTACAGGTACAATGCTGCTCTCATGGGCTTATATGAATCATGATCGCTCTGAACCAGATCTGCATTGTTGGGGGATATTTCATAAGAATCTTATTTATCTACCACGGATAGTCATAGTTTCATTACATCACTTTCATTTCTGCCACTGACACATACACACGATGGCTACAGTTCAGCAGGTTGCTCTAGATCTAACAGAGAGTAGAGGCCCTGATATCCTGGTCATCTCTTGGATATTCACAATCCTAACGATCATTGTTGTCAGCCTCAAACTCTTCACTCGCGCAAGCATTCTTAATGCTCTTGCCATTGATGACTTCTTTATATTCGTTTCGGCTGTGGGTACCTCCTCATACGTCTCACTAGCCAACCACTAATTTATTCACAGGTATCTATCATTATTTGCACCAGTGTCTTTACCTACGATGTACAATTAGGCATGGGGAAGCATGCCGCAGCGCTACCCATCGCCCAAGTTAGCCATGCTGTCAAAGTAAATCTTATAGCGAATCCGTTTGGGATCATGGCGTATTCTTTCCCCAACATTTCAGTCGCCATTCTTATCAATCGGATTCTCGCACCCAACAAAATCCGCTCCATTCTGTTGTATTTTTTGGTCATAACGCAAGTTCTATCAGCCGCGGTCTCGTGTGTTATTCTGTTCGTCCAATGTTTGCCTTCCGAGTTCATCTGGAATCCTGATCCAGCATTGAACCCAACTTGTCTAGCACCTGGAGTAGTTTCTGGTTATTCCTACTTTGTCGGATGTAAGTTATAATCGATTGGTCATTGATAAGTGACAAGCTGATGTACTCGTAGCGTATGCCGCGGCAACGGATATTATACTCGGGGTGGTTCCAATGGTGGCTTTCTGGAAATTGAAATTGGACATGCGAACGAAGATTGGATTGTGTCTTATGATGGGATGCACGTTATTTGCTGCCATCTGCGCCGCAATCAAGACATCTCACCTCGGCTCCCTTGAGCAGTTGAATGACTTCACATATGCAACAGTGGACCTTGTGATTTGGGCAATGTAAGCAATTTTCGACACTCCCATCTCTCAAACTTGAAGGAGAACATAAAGCTAACTTCAATTCAGTGTCGAAGCGAACGTCATCATCATCGCCGCCTGCATCCCGACACTTCGTCCATTCTTCCACAAATTCTTCAAGCACTCAGATGTAACCGAAGGGCGTTCATTTTTCTGGAGTGGCTCATTCTTCAAGATTGGGAGCAAGAACAAGTACAGCTTCGGATCAAACGGTTCGTGGGGGAGAAAGGAGAAGTCCAGCGTATCCCAAAGCCACAGCGAGGGGCTCGACACGAAGGATCTTCCTGACATCGAACTCCAAAACGAGCCACGCCAGAATGCCGAGTCGCATCTTCAAATACTTCGCACTACCCAGTTCTCGATGGACTCAACTACAAGGGAAAATATGGATTATGCGGCAAGTTTCAAGAACGAGAGAACTAGCAAATCTATGGTTTGAATTCTTTTGTAATTTTTTATTGTTGTATTAACTGTGTTGTAACAAAAACCAATTTTGTAAATAGCTTTTTAGGGGAAGGAACATGGTGGTGGGAAGAGGAAGGAGGCTTTCTTTTGTTGGTAACGCGCCCAGTGGGCAAATGGTACGAATACATGTTGGATGATGTTTGGAAACGCTTAGTAAATGCATATACCCTTTATACCCCAAGCAGTCGTCTTCATTTTTGTGCTCTTTCTTCTATCGTTCTCTACTTATTCCTTGTCTTCCGAACGGTTGCTGAATAGACTGTCCACAAGTCCGCATCTTGTTGGCCGTCGTTGACCAAAAATATCGTGATGCATTGTAAGTTTCTACAGGCTAAACACGTGGACTTAATTGATGGATTAATTAATACTTCACATAAGCGTGGAGCTCATAATTTAGCTAAAGTTTGGATAATCAAGAAATCTGAGACAACCATGATTAAATGGCCGGATTCCAAATCTGTTTGAGATGGCAAAGCTGCACTCTCGTCACTCAAAAACCGGGGCTCCAAATAGGGTTCCTTGGCAGGAGATATGCGGTCCCCCTCTCAATGGCGACCCGCATGATTCAAAAGGTCCAGAGCTCCGATTTACGAGTGTTGTACGTAAAATATGGCAATTGTTCATCATAAATACAAGCTCCCGCGTTCGACGACAGACCCATCTCCACTGACGTGCATGATTCTTATTGATCCTACTCGGGTACAACCGTACAAGACGGGACAATCAGTAAGGGCCATAATACACGGCACTCATGAGGCACAGTACGGTAGTAATACAAGTGTTTTACGTAAAACATGGCAACTGTTTATCACAACTAAAGGCTTCAGCGTTCGACAATATAACCAGCTTCATTGACGGACTGGACCCTTATTGATCCTACTCGGTACAACCATACAAGACAAGACTGTGAGTAGGGGCCATATTAGACAACACTCGTGGGGCGCGGTACGGTAGTAAAGAGTGGACTCTGGACAGCCCGCGTCTGTCCCTCCCCTGTATACGACTTATAGGCCGGGTATAACCCTACAATATAGCCTTTTAAGCTAAGCGAATTGTTCAATCATGTAGAGAGATATCAGAAACTGAGAGAGTGGAACCCGAGCTGTCCGAACCCTTTACTTGAACGATTCGAACATAAGTAAGGTCAACGTGTGATGCCCAGCTGACTTCTCATATAATTGTGCATGTCCTTACAAGGAAGACCCGGCTAGATGGTGTTTCCCGCCAAGATGATACTCACCCCGCAGGACGTGCACCTCTCTCTGGCTCCAAAAATGTATGAGCAGAGCCTCAATGTGATATACCCTTGTAAAAAGAACGGAGGAAATCAGTAATAGTTCCAGTTTTTAGACTTCCCTTCATGTTTTGACGTATAACTTTAATTGTGCGAATCTGACCTGGACCACGACTAAAGCAGAAGGTGCTTAGGTTTTTATAATGGTCTTGGATTTTTTCTCAACGGCTTTATTCGCTCGATGATGTGACTCTTGTGTCAGAGTACAGCATAAGTGGACTAACGGCAGGAGTACCCAATAGCCTGACACGTCAACTTTGCTATCTGAAGTCATGTGCAAGCATGTGGAGACGATCCGCCTTCCGCTCCCAGTACCAAAGAAACTCGTTTTTGGGCTGGGAGCCTCTGATTCAGATGATCACTTTCGCTCCCGTTGCTTGACCATAAACCCTTTGACCAGGGTTCTGTCAACCACATATGCAAGAGGATTATGCAGCTACTTCGTAGAGAGAACTGTGGAGTCGTACGAGTATTGAAGATGTGATCTTTGATTGACGTTCACTAAGCGATGCACGGGTATCCTGGAGAGTTCATCAACTTCAGTTGACTTTCGGCTATTGCTCACGGGAGTATCCTAGGAGAGAATGGAGATTCTGACCTCGGAAGAGAGAAACATCTGTCCGGTAGACTCGGACGCCCTTTCTTCTGAGGGGAAGCAGAAACTGGAGGAAATTGAGCGAGTATAATATCGCTAAAACAAGGACCTCGGGCACTTGGCGCGATGGATGCGTGTCGAAATATATCAGATAATTTTGAAAATCCGGTTCTCTTCCTGTGCTTTCACCCTTCACTAATGACATAATACCACTAGGACGAATTGAAAGTAATATGAGTACTTCGTCCCAGGCATAATACTTGTGAGTTTTGCGGGGGTTTTTACCCTGTACTCTACTGAAGCTACTCTAGAGAATTAACAATCATTATGCCTAAGACGAAGTATGATGACGTGATCCGACTCTCTCTTTCATACTACTTGAATGTTGATCTTCCCGTCCGTCTGAGCAGACTGTAACAACTCTTAGCTTTGATCCAGCCATTCCTTATCTAAAACAGACGGCGATATATTCTAATATTCTTTACCGAACACTTTAGTGCTGTCAACATGTCTTCTCTTTCACCTGAGGTGTCCAGTATACTGAGCAACATTTCGGATGTTGCAAAATTATTAGAAGGAAACAAACCCGGAGCGAGAGAGAGTCTCATAAGTCTCAGCCACAAGCTCATTACGACTTTGGAATTACCTTCTGAGGCTATCCAGCGAATTGGATGGGCTGAGGTACGTTTCGCCTTTTCAAGCTGCCTTTTTCATCACAACTGAAGAAAATCCGGATCCGCCGGACAATGTTTCTACCACATCTTTTCACACGGTCTTTCGAGAGATAGGTCCGCATCGCTAATACGTCGACCTTGTAGCCAGCACGAAATGCACATTGCCGTATCGGTGTTGAACTCGGTATCTTCGAACTTTTGAAGAAAGCCGGAGAAGATGGCGCAAGCACGACCTCTCTCGCCGAGAGCTCAAGAGTGGAAGGTTCTCTCCTTGGTAAAACAACCAGCGATCAGCGCTTTCTGATCAAGAAGTTACAAGACTGACGGGAAAGCATTGCAGCGAGAATGTTGAAACATCTTTCAGCAATGCATGTGATCAAAGAGAAGGGAGCAGATACCTATGCCTCGACTCCTTTGAGCAATGCATTTGTGGAGCCAAAGTTTAAAGATGGAATCATCTACACGTGCGTATCAGTTGTAGTAGTTTCAGTATGGGGGAAACAACTGACACGAGCATAGCTACGATGTTGTCGGTCCATCATTTGCTTCTCTACCCTCATATCTCAAAAGCACAAATTATAAAAACCCCACTGAGCTAACAAATGGCCCATTTCAACATGCACACAAGACCAATCTCCCATTTTTCGCTTGGCTTGATCAGAACCCCCCTTACCTTTCCATTTTCAATAACTACATGGCAGCCTACAGAGCGGGAAAAGCAAACTGGTGTGATCCAGGTTTCTACCCTATTGACAACCTCACTACCGGTTTCCAACCCGAGGAAAAGATCTTACTAGTTGATGTAGGTGGTGGACTTGGTCATGACTTAGTCGAGTTGAAGCAAAAACATGGAGATAAACTGGTAGGAGAGTTGATTCTTCAAGATAGAAAGGAAGTAATCACTTCGCTCTCCACCACCGATGGTTTCAAAGCGATGTCACATGATTTTTTCACCCCTCAACCGGTACTCCACGCACGAGCTTACTATCTTCATTCCGTTCTCCATGATTGGGGTGATGAGGATTGTATTCGGATTCTTCAGAACCTGATACCTGCTTTGAAGAAGGGATATTCGAGAGTATTGATTAATGAGATTGTGGTTTCGGGGGTGGAGGCCAGCTTAGCGAGTACGAGTATGGATCAGTTGATGTTGATCTTAGGTGCCATGAAAGAGAGGACTGAAGAACAGTGGAGAGCTCTGGTTGGGAAGGCTGGGCTTAAAGTGAAAGCTATTTGGAAGTATGAGGGTGTTGCTGAGAGTTTGATTGAAGTTGAACTTGAGGATGGGGCTTAGCGAAGGGGTAGCGAATGAAATAACAGTGGCGTCGTACCTTCTTTCTTTTATCACGCTTCCACTTGGGTTAGATAAAAGTATTATATCATTTTCAACCCACTTTCTCAAAACAGGTAGTTTGCTTGCTAGATTTATCAGAATACGCTAATTTCTTACTTCAACTGGGCTCAAGAGCAGTAAATCTTTCCTGTTTGTCTGAAGATGTTTGTTGAATCACGTGATAACACAGCGCTACCTATATATATGCCTGGATTCAACACAATAGACAGAACACCAGGCGGTGCAAGGGTTTGTGGGCTGGTCTTTATATTTATACCTAAACCAAACGATTATCACTTTGATGAATTTTACAGCACAGCTTAAGTTTGTAAACCCCCAAGTTATAATAAACTTAGCAAGGTAATATTTGTAGCTATCTGTGCTATTATAACCCTCAAATCAACGAATTGATCAACGCTACCAGTGATTCGTTAATTAGTACGCATAGTAGATTAGACGGTATTATTTGATCACTTCTAGGATACGAATTATTCGTTACTTATATTAATAGATAAAGTTGGTTTTTAATTAAAGTATACCCCTCGCCCTCGCCTAAGAAAGTAAATAAAGTACCCTCAAAATTAAAGTACAAACTCTACGACCTAAACAAGCAAAATATAAGGCTATTCCTGGATACGATTATTTCGCCTTTTGTTCACGTATAGCACTAACTCTCGCTCCACCTCTCCCCCAGCGTCTGTACCCCCTACGTCACCTACCCCCCTCCTACGCCTCCGTTCTTTCTCTGTATAGCGGTAACAGGGGCTCTGTTGTTCTCGACTTATATAGCTTTAGCGAGAGAGATTTTCCCCTTCTTTGACGCTAGATAGTGATAGGGCCGGGTCGGTAGCGTAGTAACGGTAAGGACAGTGGTGGTAGGGAAGAAACAAGGGGTAGGGAACACAGACCTTTATATAGATTTGTATAGTGTTGTAGTGTTTACTTGCTATATTCTATTCCTCATTCCACACCTACCACCCTACTCGTTCCACACCGTAACAAGCTATAACAAAAGGTTATTATGGAATGGATTACATTATTTGTGACGTCTATAATGGTACTCCGTAAATCTATTGTACGGCGATTGTAATAGTCTAATTGGCCAAACCGGCAAATCCGGGATTACCATAGCACATATCTAATCGCTATTTGTATAGAGACCCTGTTTTAGCACGTGAACATTATTTTTGGTGTGAAATAGGGTGTGCCACAAACGGTCACACCCACTGGGGAACATACCACTTAATAGAACCTACTTCTGCACCTTTTCTTGTTATGCATTTGTGCCTTGCAGTACCTGCTATGCCCTTTGTATTATCCAACTTAGTCACACCAAAACTGTCTCTACCTGAATCCTCCTCTGCGACACAAAGCGGATTCAATTAAAACCATTCTCATATTGGAGGAGCAAGAACTGAAAAACAAGTATCAGCCTGTTTGTGTTTACTTATTCTCTTCCAATTACATCAAATACTAGGCTTGTGGCGTTCAGCCAGACTATGAGCCTTGTGGTTCACCACACATGCACCCCAGAAACAAACTTTTGCTAGAAGCTCCATAAAATTCGCCTTAACTTCTTTGTAAATTTCAAGAGTATAAAGCTCCTATAAATAATCACACAGAGCGCGTTGGTTATTGAACTCTCAAAAAGGCGTCTAAAACGAGTACTATGCAAGAAGCAAATTAAAACAACCTCCTTGATCTCGCCTATTCAAATGAATGAAAACCATAACACTACCGTCACTCGTAGATTGATAGATTATATAATTTAGATACCCTGAAATCAGGGATTTACGACACCTCACTGTCTTTCCCCTAAAAAAGTTGCTTTCACACCTTATATAGCCTCTTTACCTGTACAAATATCGATATAATTTAAGAAGTATAGGATAAAGATATCTTAGGAAAATCTAGGGTTATAATACTACTTCGCGACTAAGCTATAGAACACCTAACTCGAGAGCCTAATAAGGAAGAAGTAAGGAGGGGATATGGGAGTTATTTATAACTTTGAAAGTTCTTAGAGAGTTAAGCGAATTAAATAGGTTCTAAAGTAGCTAGGTCACTTTATTCTTATACGTAGGCATTTATAGTTAAAAATATAGTTTAATCTAATTAGTGTTTCAATTAGTCCCGTTAGTCGCCCTATTACTCCTATGAAAGACAACCTACGAGCAAGCTAGTATCTAGCTAATTAATTAGTTTTTAACTAAATACTATTAGTATATAATAGGAGCTAAATACCTCTATACCTAATAAGGTCTTTAGAAAGAAAACAGTATACTAGCCAGGGCAGGGATAATAATAGTAAATTTGTGCAAATTCCTGAAGGCAAGGTATCCAAGTCGTGTAATTATATTTATGAGCATATTTTTCAACTCCTGTCACCTGTGCTTATAATGTTCTTTTTGCTCTTGATTTTTTTACTGCTAAGGCCGAATTTCCCCACGTTTACCCCCAAAACTACCCCACACCAAGCCCCTGGAACCTTGAGCCGAGGTCCCCGCTTGGAAGCGGCATTGTGACCTCACACCAAAGAATGTCAAACACCAGCAGAAAACAACACGAATTCCACGACATCAATTCACGACGATGCTTCTTTGAGCCTCAAAGATTACCCAATCCAATGCTACATACCTCACGCTCACGGGCAATTGCCCGAGTCTTCTCCTCCTCCCAAGCCTATCGACAATCCCGATATCTCTCCAGCCCCTCCAACTCCCCCACACCAATATCTTCCGTCCTCATCGCAAATCGTGGAGAAATCGCGCTACGAGTGGGGAGAACAGCCTCAGCGCTGGGTGTACGCTGCACGACCATATATACTGACCCGGATGCACATTCACAACATGCCTTGTCCAGCCCTTTTGCCGTCAATCTCGGGATACCAACCGCATATCTCGATGGTGAACGGATTATAAAGGTTGCAAAAGAGCAGGGGTGCCAGGCTTTACATCCGGGATATGGATTCTTGAGCGAGAACTCCGCGTTTGCAAAGAGGTGTGTGGAGGAGGGACTGGTGTTTATTGGACCACC
This sequence comes from Hymenoscyphus occultus, assembly GCA_900536445.1. NCBI lineage: Eukaryota > Fungi > Ascomycota > Leotiomycetes > Helotiales > Helotiaceae > Hymenoscyphus > Hymenoscyphus occultus. Next base: position 118,626 of record UNPT01000024.1, read on the forward strand.
ATGGAAGGCTATTGAGGCTATGGGGAATAAATCTAGGAGTAAGGAGATTATGATTGAAGCGGGTGTTCCGTGTATACCAGGATATCATGGGGGAAACCAGGAACCGGAGTACCTGTTGGAGGAGGCAAGAAAGATTGGATTTCCGGTCATGGTGAAGGCAGTTAAGGGGGGAGGAGGGAAGGGAATGAGGATTGCGATGAATGAAGGGGAGTTTTTGACTCAATTGGAGAGTGCTAAGAGCGAGGGCAGAAATTCTTTTGGTGATGATGAAATGTTAGTCGAAAAGTACATTGCCACGCCCAGACACATTGAGGTTCAAGTGTTTGCCGACAAATTTGGGAATGCAGTTGCATTGGGAGAAAGGGATTGTAGTCTTCAGAGGAGACATCAAAAGATACTGGAAGAAGCTCCAGCTCCAAATTTGGCTGAAGATATCAGACAGGATTTATGGGAGAAAGCTCGAGCTGCTGCACTTGCCGTGAACTATGAAGGTGCTGGGACTGTTGAATGTAAGACGCCCAGTTTATTTGTTAACCGTCTCTAACTCAACACTCAGTCATTTTCGACAACGACACAAATGAGTTCTTTTTCATGGAAATGAACACCAGGCTCCAAGTCGAGCACCCTGTAACCGAAGAAATCACCGGTGAGGATTTGGTATCGTGGCAATTTAAGATTGCCGCCGGGGAGCCGCTCCCACTAGATCAAGCGGCTATCACCAAAAGAATTGCAGAACGAGGATGGGCAATTGAAGCCCGTATATATGCGGAGAATCCCGACCAAAACTTCATGCCAGATTCTGGAAAACTGATTCATCTCCGAACTCCTCAAATATCGGAAGGTGTGCGTATTGACGCCGGTTTCATCCAAGGTGATACAGTGTCATCAGCGTACGATGGCATGATAGCCAAATTAATTATTTCCGGACCAACTCGTGAAGTCGCCCTTCAAAAAATGTATAATGCGCTACAAGAATACGAAGTCGTTGGCCTAAGCACCAACATCGAATTCATTAAGAGACTTTGCAAGAGTCCTGCCTTCATGAGAGGAGAAGTGGAGACAGGCTACATTCAAAAACACAATAGCGAATTATTTACACCCGAAATTATCGAACCCGAGACCTATGTTCAAGCAGCTCTTGGACTTTTATTACAAGAACAATCTCAAAAATCAAATCAGGCCCCAGGCCCTCACGGTCAAACAATCGGCTTTGGGACCAACACATCACGTTCTTTCTCCCTTCTCCCACCATCCAATCCAAACGATAAAGATTCCACCACCTCTCCTCACCAAATTGAGATCTCCCAAAAAGGACCAAAACTCTACGATGTCTCCATCAGCCATCCTTCCTTCTCAAAAACATACGAGAACCTGATCAGTGAAGCCACATCTTCAACCTCCATCACTACTTTCTTCCCACACACTAGGATATCTAGTACTATCGTTCCCTCAGCTGATAGCAACGATCTTACGATATTTCAGCATGGCAAGAAAACTCAATTCGCGCTAAAGGATCCGAGTTGGTTTGAGAAAGCACTGGGATTGAAGGATGTGAGGAATAGTGTTGTGGCTCCTATGCCTTGCAAGGTTTTGAGGAATGAGGTGAGGGAGGGAGATGTGGTGGAGAAAAACCAGGCTTTGGTTGTGTAAGTGCGATTGTATCTATATATGGAGAGAAGGGTTGCTAATGAGTGATGTAGGATTGAGAGTATGAAGATGGAAACTGTTATTAGGTCGCCGCAGAAAGGGGTTATTTCCAAGTTGGTGCATAAGGAAGGGGTATGTTCATCCCTTCTCGGAATTCTCAATATTCCTCATACATGTTCTTGAAACTAACAGTTTGTAGGACATCTGCAAAGCAGGAACGGTCTTGGTTTTATTTGAAGAGGTAGGCCAACAGGAAGCATAACTTTGTCTAAAATATGGGAACTGACTCTCGGTTGCAGCATGATGAGTGAACAACTCACGCAGAAATTCGAATCTATGGCGTTTGGAGGCTTTTATGAGTTATGATGAATGGGAGTTTGGTACATGCGCATTGGCTTTTCTTTCTGCTTTACATGGCCTTCCAAGAGCAGAGCGATAAGTAAATCTTAGTTGAAATAGTACTTCGCCTCTATCGGACCTGTTTGTGCCAATATTGATCTTGTGACTCCATTCCAACTAAAGAGATGAAGAAGTGACCCTCGAGAATAGACTCAATAATTCCATCAGACATATCATCACATTCCCAGGCTTTCCCGCCAAGAGGCCACGGTAGACAGTCTGAGTCGAGGAAAGAGTTAGAACCATCACCTTATACATCCACATCAACCCGCACACAACACCTCACAAAATTGTATACGAATATAAAATTAACAAAACAATGCCTCTCCAGCTGGGTATCGGCAGATGTGTACTGTATATACATGCTTTTAAAGTTTACCTCCATCTCACCCCATCTACTCCTCCCTTCACAATGAATCATCCCATACACACTTACATCTACTTCCCCCCCGGCGACGAACTCCCACTCTTCAGAATCCCTCCTTGTCCCTCCCCCTTCACAACCCCACTAATAGCCTTCGAAGCCCCAATAGTAATCCCCTTAAGCCCCTTCCCCTCAACACTGATCTGGCTCCCAATACTCCCACTCCGTGCCTGTCTCAATTTATTCATCAACGTCGCCGACGACGGGCTTCCATTCTCTACCGCACCCCCTCCATTTTGTCTTCTTGGTGTGACGGGTGAGTTGGCGGAACTTTCACTCGAGTCATCGTATTCTTTCTGAGGGCGCACGCGTTTCCTGGCTCCATCGCTGAGAACAGGGATTGATGAACGCCCTGGACTTTTAGTGGGTGATGTACTTGCTACTTCGGCATAACTGGGTCCTCCAGAGCTTCCTTCTTCTTCACTTGTGTAGGTTAGGGCTGGGCGGTTGGCGCCAGCATGTAAGCTTGCATGTCTTGCAGTGCGATAGTGATCGTATTCTTCCTGCGTGTGTTGTGCATCTACGAAGCTCTCCAACGCATCAAAGACATGTGGGAAAACGAGAGTGTCAACTTCTCGTGCCCAAAGGAAGTCAAGATGTTCGTAATGCGGGATTTCCGTTGCGATAGTATGGTCAGGGAGTTCCTTCATCATGATGTTGATGTCAACCAAAGAATCGCTTCCTCCATAGACAAGAACGACAGGAGTTTTGATATTTCGGGTAGGGAACTTAGCCACTTTTGTATATTTATTTGCCCCGCCAATTGAGACGACTGATTGAACATCGTCATCATACATCTGGAATGATTTCGTACGGATGATCTGGAACCAGTGGACAACACTCTTTGTGCTGGTGAAAGAGTACAAATGGGGATATGCTGCCAGCTTTTGACTAGCAGATATGTTTTTTGCATGCCAACCGAAGAGGAACGACAGGCCCGTATCTATTACTTTTGAGAAAATCGGCGGATAGAGAATTGATTGCCAGAAAGTGGCTGAGCTGAGAATTGATCGGCGACCAAAGAGAAGAAACAGGACTTGTGGTGAAGCCTTGACCAAAGCATCTACGATGCCATTAGAAAGACCTGCTGGTGACATGGCAGGGGCCAAAGCGATGAAGACGTTGACTTGGTCATTGAGCTTGGGATGGACGGCTAGTGTTGCAAATGCTTGAGCAGTTCCCTGGGAGAATCCAATGTAGGATAGTGATGGTGCTTTAGTAGTTTCCAATATGTATTGGATACTATCTGGGATATCATGAAATGCAAATTCGTCCATTGAGAAATCCCAAAATGGAAGATCATTTGGCGAGTGATGAATAGACTTTTTGGAGTATTTGTTTCCACGATTGTTGCCAAGCTAAGACGGTTAGAATATTCTTCTATTGGACGGTCACTAACACTTACCCAGACATCATATCCCTTCTCTACTAGCCTAAAAGGCAAACATCTCTGCTCATCGGTAAGACACACCCAGACCTCACTGTTCATGAGGAGGCCATGATGGAGATACACGACATTTTTCTTGGTGCTGTTTGGGCCCTGATTGACTTTCTCCTTTTCTTCGCCTTTACGCCATGCTAGCCGATGAACGCCAAGGAGGTATCCGTCTTTTGTCTGAACGACATGTTCTTCGGCATAATATCCATAAAAAGCGCAAATGTCGACAAAATCAGATGCTTTTCGGATTGAACTTGTGACATCTACAAAATGCATGAGTTTGGTTCAAGTCAAGATATTGGGATAGCTCACCTGGTTTTTTGTTTGCAGATTTTTTTGCTGCAGGAGATGTAAATCTGTTAAACAATCTTCGAGATGCTCGGTAAAACAGATTTATTATGGACGTTGCTGTGAGGCATTAGCTATGGTACAATGGAAGGGCTATGCTGCTGCTCCGGGTGGACTTACGCATGGCAAGTGTCACTATCCTAACCAATGCCTCCAGACCAACTAAGAAAAATGAGCAGACTAGTGCTACATACTCAGCCCTGAGAGTATTAGCTTTGTTCGAGCTGAGGAAATGTGGAAAAAGACTCATCAGACTTACGGATTAAGGCGACCAAGAAAAGGAATAGGCGCCATGATCAAGGCGTCGGTGTTGGTGTCGGTGCAACTATCTTACAGGCGCTCGGCCGATTCGGAACAAAGACCTCTGAGTCGTGTCTCATTCGGCAATAGCAAAAGTTGTAAACATTAAGTTGTCGTTTTTGATTGATGCAGATGTCAGAAGATGGTTGGTGGCAACAGGTGAAGGTGCAATTATGTACACGGCGGTGAGCGTTGCTTTACTTTTCAAAGTAGGCGACCGGAAATTGGTCCTCGGTGATTAGCTGAAATGAAAACGTCTAGCTGGTGGTCAGTGTCTTGTATGTTTAATCGAAGGGAATTTATATAACTGATTTGCTGGTGGTTGTTCTTACTCTAGTGAATGAATGAATGAATGGATGGATGGATGATGTCACATGTAAGTAACCGGCGGGAAGCTTGAATCCAATTGGGTGAGAGAATTGACACACGCCAGTGTAGATGACAGCTGCAAGTGCACCGGCCGTGCGATAAGCTTATTTGCTGGCACAATTGAAAGCTCTCGAGTTTTGCTGTGGTTCAGCTACCAAAAGCGATTCGTACTCGTACTGGAGCAAAGATGGCGTTGTTTTGTCTCTGCTCAACAAGCAAAAACAATTGCATGTGAAGTGGATGCAGGTGCAGAATGATAGGGGGAAGGATCAAGGGAGGAACAGCCAACCAAATTTGGGAGCTCGGCACCGGAAGAACTCCTCGGGATAACTCTTCCTGGGCGGGACCTTTCCGTCTAGCTAGTATCAATTTATCAATTGCTTCACTCAGAACTTCACATCAAATTCTAATCGCAACGACTTTCACTCTACCAGCCAAGGGCGGCTTTAATCTACGCATCGAGAATACGAGGTTTCCAGGATTCCGGGTACCATTCTTTGCCAACACATTGTTTCGAAATTGAGACCCGCCAGACGCCTAGAAAAACAACGCAGAAGAGCATCGAGACGCCCAATACCTTTGCTTATTTTACCGAACCACAATCAAGCTTTCAATTGGGCACTTCGAATTCTAGAGGGGCCGAAATCTGAAAACAGCAAAATGCCGAGCTCCTGCAAAGATATCCGTTCGTCTCCTCCCCACACTCCCGCCACCAAACACCCTCCCAACCCCCCAATCCGTCAACACCCACTAACTCAGACCGCACCACAGGCGAAGCCCTAGCACAATGTCTCCAAAACTCAGACTGCATAATGATTCAACGCAACACACCTTCCGACTGTCTTCGATCCCCCCTCCTCGAAACAATGCCTACGCAATGTCAACAACTGAAAAAAGGTCTGGGCGAATGCAAACGCGGAATGGTGGATATGCGCAAGAGATTTAGAGGCAACCAGCCGATCGCTGTGAGTAAAGAGATAGAGGGGCAGAAACCGGGTGGGCAGTTGTATGCGGGGAAGGCCGCGTTCTCGAGTACGGCGAAAGAGACCTCGGGTAATGAACCGGTAGAGAGGGATTGGAGGGAGGTGGAGAATGAGAGGTTTAGGAAGGAACAGGGACTTTGATGGGTTATGAAAGAGATGAGGAATTGATGGAATATACGATTTACATGAGGGTTGGGATTGCATTGCTGGCGTTTTTGGGTTAGGTGAGAGGAGTTGTTGGAATGCTGTTGGAATATGCAGACCAATGTTGTATATATGTGTTGCAATTCTTGCTTCACAATACGAAGCAAATGATCTCCAATCTCATGTTCCATCTAATGGCATTCTTATGATACTCTGCTTTACAAGGTGCATTGCATAGTTCCTTCGGGGATCTTGGGACAAGATTACCGGATTAGTACACATCTGCATCTAGCACGCCTTATAGCTTGTTTGGAGCCTCAATCTTGGTATCAACGTCCTTCCATGTTCCAAGTAATTATATACCTTTTGAAGAATGGATCTTCCTTGTAGAGAAATATTCCTTCGAGGTTTACGGTCTGCGGTCTCAATGTTGGATTCAGTAGAATCTGGTACTTAAGATCCTGTCACTCTGTCACGTTTCATATGATCATCTATTGGATGTTACAGTGGGCAAGTACTAACAAGCTTCTGTTCCTGCATTAAAACTACGAATAAACATCATCGGGTTCTGAGAGCCCAGAAGACTGGGGAAGCAACAAGAGATAGATGGCATAAAGCCAATTGGGAAGATTTTATAACTAATTATATAGAAAACTCCTCGTAAAAGTTATAGGATTCTAGGACGCCTGCTCGGAGTCTGTATCTCATTCATCACATCTATTTCCCCTAACAACCCATCCAAACCTCTCGCTAACACCCAACCAGTCCCTCAAACAACATGCCCCAAATAATTCCTCTTCCCAATCTGCACACCCTCCTTCCGGAGCAGAGCATACGTCATAACATGATGAAAGTGAAAATTCGGAATCACAAACTGCTGCACATACGTCGTCCCCGTAAACTTATACGGCCCAATCTCAATCTCGAGATCCTCCTTCCCATCCATGCTCTTGGGGTCCACAGTCTCCAAGATCCCAATCGTCTTTTGGATCCGTTCTTGGAGCTCTGCGAGGGTCTTCTCCTCGTCGGCCCAGGCTTGCGGTGGGACGCCCCCCATGCGCACGGCGAGTCCTTTTACGCAGTCGGAGAGACGCTGGATTTGGTAGGGGAAGGCTTCCATGTCGGCGATGAGGCGGGAGTCGAGGAGGGTTTGTTCGGAGGAGGTGGTGGAGGCGTGTTCGATGCCTCGCTTGAGGATGTTTTGGAGGATGTTGAGGTCCCTGATGAAGACGGGGACGGTTATGTCGTAGAGTGAGAAAGGCATGATGAAACTTTTTTTTACTGGACTTTTCTTTCGTGGATTTCAAAAAATGAGGTTTGATATCTTTGCTTTGAGGGTTGCAGGTGGGGTTGAGATAGGATTTTGGGGATGAGTGGGATGAGATGGAGTTCTTATTCTAGATAGCTAACGTGGGAACCACTTTATATAAACTTCAACATCTCCCCTTCTGCTCCCTCCTGCTCCATCCCTACCTCTGACCGCCAATCCCCAATTTCCACATCTCGTCCATCTATCCCCATCTCACCTATCAACCAGCGGGTCACCTCAGCACCGAAAAGCAGCTAGCAGACCTGCATCATCGTTGCTGAGAAATCGAAAAAGCTTGGTAATGCAAAAGTGACCCCGCCGCTCACGGGACCCTGTTGTATATCAGGCTTCCACGATGGCTGATCTCATGGAGTTTTTAATTGGCGAGTACTGGTGGTGAGGTGGTAGTGAGATCTCTTTTGGATTTGAAAAGGAAGTGTTTTATGGGTAGACGGATTTTGGAGCTTAGTCAATAGAATTGTATGGAAATGCTTACTTGGTAATTACATTTGGGTAATGTGGCTGCCTACCTATAGCTACCTCTTCGGGTCCTAAACAGACGTCGGATTTTACACCTCGAATATCCGTTACTTAAAACCCGTTTATGTCCGCCACCAAAGTTATTTCATGTAGCGCTGTGTGATTGCCGAAAGAGAGTTCTTTTTTAGAGGGAAAATTTGGAATCTTTTTCAGGACGCGATGAGGTTACCCCGCTTGCCGGATCGGGGCGCGGGGTAGGGAGGAGTAGAGTGGAGCAGTTATATTTTTGAGTTTGGATGCTGTACTGGTGGTTATTTTTGTCACATACGTCAATATGGTATGTTTGGAAGTTCGAAAAGAATATTATAATAAGTTACTGAGTAGAATGTTGTCGTTTTTTGTTTACATAAAAGTTGAACGAAGTCACATGATATAGGTGTTCCAAGTTTTCCAGGTCTCACGTGGTAGATATTTTCTTCTACTTTCATATAGGATTCATATGCCTTTAGTGTATAGCATACAGATATTGTTTCGGAGATTCTTTTGGGAAGAATATTCATATGACCTATTGGGGTTAGTGAAAGAATAAGGCACGTACTCATACTGAGGATCTGCACGCGGCGGCTCGCAGTACTTGCCATTCCTCGCTACTTTAGCGCCCAAAGCCCACACTACATAACTTGATTACTTGAAACTTAAAACCAACAAGTTCCATACTCCGCAATCCTCTTACTTTAAGCGTACTTCAGAAATACTTATTGAGCGCCAAACGTTCCACATCTAAGCGCGCTTAGAGATCTTAGCCTTAGCCGCCTGAGCGGGTCACACCTTTCCCTTGTAGGCTGTAACAACGGGTTAATCGTTTCGATGGTTCAAGACGATCAATACAATCAAGTGCTTTGAACTACGTTCCAAGATAGCGATGTTTACTAACGTTTTTTCCTACCCAATAAGAGCCCAGGGCAATATTTACAGGGCAGCTTTTTCAATTGGAGTTTCTTTACGAGTAAGAGACCTCTGCGCCACAGTTAAGACTCACAACAACGTGAAAACACACCCTAGTTTAATCTTACCCCGTCTAGGTTTCTCCTATTTTCTTCTTCAGTAAAATCGTCTATTCTGCCTGATTCGAGTGGACCAGCAGTAATCGTTCTGCAAGTGGGCGGAGTGCATGATTTTACATAAAATACCCTGTCCACAACGATGCATTAAAAAGGCGCTTAAGTCATAGAGCAGGCAACAACCGCCTCACGCTAGGTACATAACAACAGGACATCAGTTTCCCTTTCTTCATTTTTCATCTACTGTTCGAGTACTCAATTTCTTCAATCTTCTGATTTATATCGCTATCGTTAACCCCAAAACTGAGCGGCATCAGCGACCCTATTCTTATTTTCTTTATATAAAATATACTCGTATCTAGAGCCACAAACTTGTTGTTACGATGTCATCCGGTTCTTTCCTTCGAAGAATCTTGGACGAGTCCAAGGGGACTAAGAATTCTCAGAAAACCAAAATACAGGCTCCAAAAATGACTGTAGTAAACTACACATCTCTGCCCGTCGAAATCCCCTCCAAATTTCTAGCTCCCCTCCTAAACCCACTCAACACGCTCCATGTCCAGGAGATTGAGTTCGGAACGAAAGTGGCACCAGGAAACATTGAAAGAGACGAATCCATCGATTTGATATACGCCAATATCCCAACAAACGAGAATCGATATGCCGTAATCATCGACAATGTTCTGGATGAGCAAGAATGTAAAAAGCTTATTCATATGGCTGAGCTCTCGACTGGAGCCCATCAGGGAGACGCAAAGGTTGAGAACAGTGGTTGGAAGCCCGCGTTGGTGAATGGTGGTTCGAATAGGGAGTTCTTGGCTGTTGATTATCGCAATTCAGATCGCATTGTTTGGGATAATCAGGAGATTATCAATCGAATTTGGGGGAGAGTGATGCAACATCCATGTATGAAGGAACGGTTTTCTTCTATGCTTGGCTATTACAGGGGGATTGAACAGTTATACGGGCGGAATCCTGGAAATAAAGATGTGCGGTGGTTACTTGTAGGACCCAACCAAAGGATGCGCTTCCTGAAATACGGAAGTGGGCAATTCTTCAAAGGTATTATTCCTATCGGTTTTTCAGATCATCGAAAACTGACTTTCTCAGAACACTACGACGGTTGCTTTGAAGCTGAAGACTCCTCCCGCTCCTTCTACACTGTCCATGTCTACCTCAATGATTCAGCACAAGCCCTCGGCCATCCCATAAATCTTGACGAAGAAGAAGATTCTCCGGACGCAATACTGGAAGGAGGTGCTACATCTTTCTTTTCTGGGAGTGACATGGATGTGAGGTTTGATGCGGATCCCAAGATTGGACGAGTTCTTGTTTTTCAACAGAGTGGCATATTGCATTCTGGAGATTTTGTTAGGAGGGGCGTTAAGTATACCATGAGGACTGATTTGATGTATACCCAGGACCTTAATTATCAACCTCCTGACTTTGATGACGATATCAAATTTGGCTGAGACACTGTTCCCGAGAGGTAGAGTAGATGATAGGCGACCACTTCCTTGCAGCTTCTGTAACTAGAGTTAGACAGTATGGGCCTTGATTTTTTCGGCATCTTTTGCTCCATTTTGTTGCTTGAATTACGGCAAAAAAAACTCACCTTATCATGGTTATAGCTTTCGATTTTTATAATTGTGACTCTTTGAGCATAGGCGGAAAAATCCACTTATTACCTGAGTTATGTTTCTTGGAGGTACAGTGTACGATACTTCTTATTTTGTCAAGAGAAGGAAAGCAAAACGCGTTTATATATTTTATCTTTATCTCCAACAAAACATTCCAAGAACATATGCTTTCAAATTATCTTGACTTCTTTTCGAGCCGATTTCCAGTTATATGACGACATGGCATCAGTTTCCTTCTTCGAAACCTCCATCGTGGTGTATCCTATCCTCCTGTAGACCTCTATTCCATCTGGTGCCTTGGACTGAACCGATTCGAGAAATAGGACATGGTGATATCTAAGTGTCTCAAGTAATATAATGATGGCAAAATGCTGTCCCGGATAACCCTCATGCTTGGCTTGAAACTCTTCAAACTGTTTAAAATCATCTTCCTCTGATTCATTAATATTGAAAAATGGCGCTGCGAGAGTGATGGAGCCGCTTGCTACCTCACCAAGTGGATCCGCGCCTGAGTACTCAATTGCAACGTCTAGGACTTTTGCAGCATACTTGATTCTCCTTTTCGTTTCAGTTTCATCGAAGCAAAACTTTGGATGCCTAACCTCTAAAGGCCATGGATCCAAGCTGGCCCAGCTCCAAGAAGGTCCAGTGTAAGGCTTCTGCAGATTTCTCTTGGGATTGACTGCCGGTGCGTCCCACTTGGTATATAGAGGGTCCCAGCACAGTCCCTTGATGATATCGCCCCGCCATAATCCGGCACAATATGTATCTACGCCATTCAGCTTTTGGAACTCCTTCGCTAAACTTGAGATTGCGGGTAATCGATCCGTCGAGTACGTTAAGTGCCGTTTCAAGTACTCTCTAATCGTCTCGTACCAAGTGATAAGGACTTTTTGTCTATGTTCGGTGTCCAGGTCATTTCTTGGATTGTGGCAAGCCGCTAAATTGTTGAACGTACTCCACAGGTTGGGCGAGTAGTTGTTTTTGAACTGCCGAGAGAACCCTCCTTCGCAGATCTTGGCGGTAGAACATTCCCAGACCATCTGATCTTCTCGGAAGATAAGTCTCCGACCAGAAAATAGCTCTTCTTGCAATACCCAGCCTCTGGTCGTAAGCGGTCCTTCATCTAGACCAATTCTTCGTGATTCCTCCTCATCAAAGAACCGAAGGCTTGCCGTGTTTGGTGTGAAATTGGCTGAGGGAGAGAAGCCCAATGAAATGCAATGTTTGGTCATTTTTTGGTCCTCAGCAGTGAGATTGTCATCCAGCTCCGGGACTTTCCAGGGCAGGATGCAGTTGTTTGTTTGTAGCTTTCTTTGGTGAAGAAATCCCTCTGTTGTATTCGCAGCGGAGGAAGCGGATATGGTGATAACTGCTCCTCTGTACACATCGCTCATTTGGGTGGACTCGTGACCCCAATCTCCCTTTGAATCTTGAATGATGCATAAAGCATCAACCCAAAGGTATTTGATTTCCAAAGCGCGAGTCACCAAAATAGCGTCTTGTATCGTTTTGGGGAACTCCTCGTACGGCATTCCCATCTGAAAAGAATCCAAGCGATCCTTGGTAAGTGTGAAATTTGAATGACCTCCCCAACAATAACTGAGAGCCGCCCATTCGCAATCTCCTGGGTGGGCGAGACAGAGCTTTGGGTCTTCTGATGCTGAGCCAACCTGAATAAGTCTCGTTGGTGCTGGTGTTCGAATTCTCGCTTGGGAACATCCTTTGTGGCTTTTCTGACATTTTTCAATCCAAGTATGGGCCTGGGCAAGAGATGTCTGAACTTGAGGCTCAGAACCATATCTACGACCCAAGATATCTTTGAGACGATCATTTTCCGCATAATTTCCTTGGCCCTTTTTCATTACATCTATGAAGAGGCAGTTAGCACATGTCAAAAGGCAATCAGCATAAGGAAACATCTAACTCACAACTCTCGGCCAAAACCTCAAAACTACACTCTACTCTCCTCCTCCCCATCTCCCCAAACTCCTCGCACCAAGGCTGAGAAAACACGGAGACATACGGTCTAAATCTACTCACCCCATCACCTCCCTTCGACCGTCCAACAGCAGCAATAATCACCATATCTTGCTCCCTATCATGGGTTTGTCCAAAAGACGTCATATCTTTCCTATGACCCCAATGTTTCAAAATCAATGTACATAACTCGCAACCATCAGCTGCTGTTCGACGCAGATGCTTGAATCTTTTGTGGTGGATAAAGTCGGTGGGTTGGACGCCTCGGTTGTGTTGAAGGGGGTTCCGCGGGTTTAGGAGGAGGGAAGAGAGGTCTAGGGAGCGACATTTTTTGCAGAGGGGTATAGGAGTGGTATATTTTCCCCAAAAATACATGATTAAAGAAAATTGAAGTCCAAAAAATGAAATAAAGTGATGATGATTGACAAAAAATGTTTACAGCGTCGAATACAACAGTTTATTTATGTTATATGGGTTTGGGACCCGCCCATGCGGCTAAGGACTTTAAGCGCGCCGTGATGTGGAAACATCCTGCAATGCAATCAAGAAATATGCGTAATCGAAGAGGATTGTGGAGATTGTTGGTTTCGAGTTTCGAGTTATGTAGTATGGAATCGGGCGCTTAATTTGAAATTCTCACAGCGTCTACAGTACCCCTGAACATGCATTGCAGGGGCTGTAATCGGCGCCTAGTGAACAGTAAAGCGGCAGAAGATTAAGTTCTTGATGTCCTACTTTTCCAAGTCAATTGAAGAGGGGTTAAGGTTATGTTCTTGAATTGGAGCATGTCGTTGTTCTATTTTTCTTGGATGTATCAGGTATGATCGGGTAATGTGTCAACAAGACCCAAACCAAGCAAAATCCTCTCGCTTATCTGATTTGCGCCATCGCAAGACACTTCTTATTATTTCACCCACAGTATAATTATCATCATTCTTGTGCACTTAATTTCTCTAGAAAATCATTTTTTAAATTCAACTAATATAATCGTTAACAAAATTTCGCAGCCAAATTGTACTTACCTTATTTATCCACCTCTTCCTCACAACACCTACATATTTTCAGAGGACTTAATAACGTCGGCTTGATGTCCTCCCTTCTTTTGGATTTCTATCAACGTAATCATCTGCAGTGTGTCGGCTAACATCCATCTTGGCCATGAGGTACTCAATCTCCAATTCTCGCTCATAGACCGACGCGTAGTCTCTCGAGTGACTATCTCTGGAGGATGAACCCCTACTTGATGACTTACGTGGCTCATCTTCTTCAACCTCAACTACAATTCTTTCACCACGGCTGCGATGATCGCGGAAACCGGGACCAGGAGACACGTAACGAACATGGATATCGAGCCTACCGTAATCATCATTGCTTGGCTTGCGTCCTCGGCTCTCTTGTGATGGTGCTCGACGACGTGGTTACGGGTCTCGTCTGCTAGGCCGGCTACTTGGCTTCTCATAATGAGAGCGTGAGCGATGAATTGGAGAAATGGGCTCATCATAGGATGAATTATCCTGGCCACGTCTGTTATAAAAGTCATCATGTGTGTATCTAGAAGCGGGCGGTGGTGAGGGAGCTCGAGGTGGCGACGAATCTCTTCTTGACGAATAGGTCCATGAGCGACCCGCAGCCTCAGAATTGACATACTCCCCGTATCGTGGGGGGGAATGAGAACGAGGAGGAGGAGGGGCATAGCTTGAAGATACATCTCTATATGAATAGGTCCTTGAACGACAAGTATTCTCTGGCTGGACGTACTCACCATAACGTGGTGGAGAATGGGACGAGCCGGATGAATATCTTGGATAGTAGTCCTCATATGAGCCACTTGGTCTATCATAAGAACCTGCACTGCTATAGTTAGACCTAGGACCGTCAGATTGTCGGGATTCGAACGCTGAAGTGCATTTGTCACCCGATGAATTATAGCAAGGTGCTCGAGCTTCAAACTCTTTTTCGACTTCTTTGAGAACCTTCTCGCGTGAAAGACCCTTCTTGCAAAAGAAATTTATCATCTCTTCCTTGGTGATTGAAGCCTTACCGTTGAAGTCTTTTGGGTCGACTTTGATACTCTCGGGCTCGTCTTCTTCGACGGTGTAGTAAGCTGGGGTGTTGTCATAGTGCGAAGACATTTTGTTGTTTTGGTGATGCTATAGCTGGAAAATGGCAAAGAATGAATACTTGGGGGTTTTAGTTTTAGGTGTAGATAATAGAAAGTTGAACAATTTAAGAGGAGGTATCTCGGTACTGATTAAATAGTCTTGTAATGTTATTGTTTGGGACAAAGCCCCCATACCTAACAATGAATACGAAGTGAAAGGGGGCAGATAACCTTCTGTTACTTATTCATAGAATAAAGAAAGATCTACTTTCACAAAGTCTTGTAATGAAGAATGAATGCTTATGTCAAAGAGAAAACCGAGAGTACATTGGGGACATTGTAGGAAGAAAGAAACCGATAACGGCATTGTTATAGTCGCGAATTTTCAAAGCTCGTTATCCAGACTCAAATCAAAAACTTTGAAGTAGTAATTGATCATCGAAGAAATTGACACAAGCCACAAAAAAGGAGGTCGCTTTAAGGGGCACGGTATTGGATTTGAACTCCCAGAAAGAGGTCAAATGGCTTCACCTTTCTGTGCATTTATATCAACATAATTTTGTTTACCACGCACAATCTTCGCCGCTGTACAGCGGATAGCCCTCGACGTAGATATCCAGAAACCTTCCGTTCTGCTCTTTTCCAGCGCCAACGATCTTCTCTAAAGTAGCTTTGGCGCCAAATTCCACGTCAAGGTCGGCATGTTGACCGCCCAAATCGGTTCGAAGCCACTTGGTAGAGCGTCAGTAAAGTACCGAATCAAATAAGGATCGTAATCAAACTTACCCCAGGGCTGATGCAGAAAATAGTGAATCCTTCCTCTTCATAGGCGAGTGAGTATTGCATAGTCAATGAATTAAGGGCACTCTTAGAGATTTTGTACCCTGGAGTATCGACAAGTTTGAAAAAGTGGGCTCGAGTAATGGAGCCAAGCGTCGAAGTTCTGGAAGTTCCCATGAGTTCAGTAAAAGGCTTAGGCTATTTCTTCGATGAGACTCACATGTTAACAATCTTTTTGGAGTTTCCTCTCTGAAGTAGGGGAAGGAATGCTCTAGTAACCATATGAACACCAATGACATTGACAACGAGGTGTTCATCTAGGTCATCCCTAGCATTCTTCATTAGATGGCTTTTAAGAACAAGTTGATGCTCAAACATACATGGTTGCAATTCCTGCTGGGGTGTGATTCGAAATCGCAGCATTGTTGATAAGAACATCAAGCCCTTTCCCACCTAACTTATCTTCTACCACTTTCACGGCATCTTTGATGCTGGACTCGCTTTTTGCTTCAAGTTGAACGATCAATATTCTGCTAGGATTGCTCTTGGCGAGTTCCGTGAGTGCTTTGGACTCGCTGCGAGCAGTTGCAAAAATTATGCTGACTTCAGAAGATGGTCGAGAAACCAACTGTTTGACAAGAGTGAGGCCAATTCCACGCGATGTACCTGTAATAAGATATGATGCCATGACGTGATAGAGAAGAACGTTGGAAAAATATTGCAACTTATATTAATCGTGGTAAGTGTTAAGCTTCTGCTCTCTGGAATCAGTATCTAGTATGTAATTGCCTGTTTATATGCGGTTGGTTGCGCAGTTGTGATCCGGCTTTAAGAATCCCAAAGAACTGGTAAACTCCTTTTGGTTAGATAAATCCGAGGACCAGTTTAGCGTTGCCTTAATCGTAAGCGCCCATAATACAATAGGCTGAAACTGGGCTTGAGGATTGACTTTTTATTAGTTCTTAGTGACTAGTTCTTTATTTGGCAAGATAGAGAAACTTTCTTAGAAATCAATGATGACATCAGAAATTCGCCACGGTGATTGGCCCCGTCAATTCAAGCGAGAACAGCCCCCTGATTGTTCGCAGCTCGTGATACAGAACGTCTACTTTCTGGCTCTGTAAATTCCGTTGTGATAAAGATTTGTGATACACATGTACCTCCAACTGTATAATTTTCAGTGCGATTGACCGCGGAACTTGCATACCCATCTTACTCACCGGCCAAACAGGACCGAAAATTCCTGGCGCAGGGTCCTATCTCAGTTCTTGGCAATTCTTAAAGGTGTTGAAAGTTGATAAAATGATGGAAAGTCTCTAAGAAATCGATACCATGAATCTTTATCAAACCATGATTTTCTGGCAATACTACAATTGTTATTTGGCAAATTACTGTATATCTACAGCCAGTAAGAAGTAAGTGCATAACGTGTGGAGTTAAGAATATTAGGAACAGGTGCTTAAAATAGGAAGAGCATCAAGAATTGGAACACAAGAATAACTAGACTTTTCAACTGGTTAGTTATCTGTAACTCCCAGGACCTGATTGGTGATAGTTGTCTTCCAGGTATCGCAGCGATGTTGATGTACAACCCCTCGTTAAAAGTAGTCAGATGTTTCCTGACCTAGAATCTGTAGAAAAAAGTAATTTATATACAAAATACCTTGCCAAATGCCCTGTAATACACTATTTAATAACCCTCGTCTCTTACTACTGTGAAAGGGGCTGTACACTCTACCACAGAAACATGTGGATTTTGACACGTTCCCTTGTCTCTTGAAACAACTTCACACGTCGCTAGCTATCGCCATCAAAGGCAATGAAAAACACTATTATACTAAGACAAGTTCTTATTACAACCCAATCCTTCCACTCTATTCTTATAGAATTAGAAACTTCTACTGGAATAACGAAAGTTTGACGGGCCCATGATTGCGGGGCCGATTCTTTAATATCACTCCCACTTTCACTTTGTATACCTTTGATATCTAAAGGCGGGTAGGCTGGCCATGGCTGCAACCTTACTCTCTAGGTACCTATTAGTACATCGGGACAGAAACCCTACTCTTCCTCTTGTCCTTCTCACTATACAAGGTACTTTCACTGTATTAACACCTATATAAATCTCAGATTTACTTTATATATCTAGAGTATACGGGGTTCTAGTAGAGGTTAGGTATTTCTAGCCTATTATATATATAGTTCTCTAGTATATTTGTAACTAAAATGTCTAGAAGTACGTCCTCTATATATAATTAGTCTACGGATATTATATAGGTAAATCAAACTCTTAGCACCGTAGGAAACGTAGATAAAACGCGTCTTCTATAAATAGGTTTATAAAAGATGAAAATAGATTCATTTGTTTTCGGTGCCTAAGAGGAAAGATATATCAAGTAAATACTTCTAAGAATCGACACTTTCGGAGCTTACTATAATAACTAGACTATAGCTAAATTCCTAGCGATATATAATACAACGTAAGAACACTTAACTACCTGCCTTCTCTCTAAATACCATCTCTCTACTCAGCGTCCTTCCTATTCATCTAACAACAATCCAACTTACAACCTACAAACCAAAAAGTACTACTCTAACCATCAAACCCCTACCTAAACAAAAATCAAATAACAACACCAATCCCCCCCTAACACAACTCACAAAACAACAATTTCCATCCTCTTCAACAGAATCTAAACCAAAGAAAACAAACAAAACAAAACATCCACAATAAAAAAAAGAAGCTACGATCGTACTATCCTAGCTTTTATAGACAAAGGTTATTAATCTATTTCTTTAGGAAATATTTTATAGAGTAAATACTTAAAGATAGGACTAGGAATAGATTTTAGTTAAGATGTGTTATTATTATTGTGATATAGATAGTGAATACAAATAAAAAAAGTGATATTTTCATTCACGTTTTAAGCGATAAGTTTGAGGTCTATTCACTACCTTACTATAGGGTAGGGTAGAACATTAAGGACAAGGCCATAGTGTCTCACCTTACACTCTATAACCATTTCTCTATAACTATCCCCTCTCACTTAAGACAGAGAAAGGGGTATTCACATACTCTAGTTTCCATTCATTCACTTAACCCCTCTGATCTATATCACACCCACCCAGCACGTGTAAACCCCCCTCAGAAACCACAATGTCCCACTTCCAATAACCTCCCATCAGCCTAATCGGATCCAAAACAAAAACCCTCCCAAATCGGCCCAGCAACAGACAGACAGACAGCTCAACCTGTCCCATCCCATCCCATCCAGCCATTAACCTCCTATTCATCTCAAATACCCATCCCATCAATCCCATACCACATCCAAACTCCCCCCTTCTCTCATCCAAACTCCAAATAAGGTCTCAACACCATCCAAATCCTTCACCATGACACCCCAGGAAAGTCCCTTAGGACCACTCCTCCGCGCCGCAGGCGAGAAACTCATCTCCGTCCTCGCACCAACCGCCACACCCCTCGAGGGCAGAAAAGACGACGTGCCCAGCGAACCCAAACCCACTCCCCCCTCACCACCTTCAAGTCCCGACTCGTTCCTGCGAAAACCCGAGCCGAGACGGGGACAAGCACGACGGCAATCTTCGCATCACACCCCCAAGACGGCGAAACCAACGTCCAAAGAAGAGAGAGCAGAAGTCTTCGCGGTTATCCCGAACAAAAAGGGCGTGGTGCAAACAACACCTGCTCCAGGCCAGTTCCAAGAACATCTCTGCTCGGATTCCGAACACGAGGGTGTGGGTGTAAGTGTGAAGGCTGAGAAGCGGAAGAGTAGGACAGAGATGGTTCTCGATCTCGGGGAGCAGGCATTGAAACATATGCAGAAAGCCATGTACGACGAGCGATTCGAGCAGTCCAGGACGAAGAGGGGGTGTACGCAATTGGGGATCAAGGCGTTGGAGGATCTGCGGGATGCGATGGATGGGGAGTATTTTGTGTCGAAAGACAAGTATCGCGAAGCGGAGCGGCTGGTGAAGAATGTGGAGGTTGCGGTGGAATATGCGTCTGGAGAGAAAGTTCTTTGGGGAGAGAAGGGAAAGGGGTTGAAGATTCGGGGTCCTGATACACCTCGCTTAGGTCCCTTGAGTAAAGGACATGAGAAGGATGAGAACGACGTGCAGGATGAGCAGGATGAGCATCTTGATAATCTTCTCAAAAACATCCAAGAGTGGAATGTAACTAAGGAAGAGTTCATGAAGCGAGAAGAGAAAAAGAAGCAGGATTCGCAAAAACAGAAAGTTGGTAAGGAGAACGACAACACCGAACATGACTTGTTACCCTCGGCAACGCATTCTACGTCCAAACACCACGAGCATAAGCTGCACGATTCGCAAAAACACGTTTTTACCAGCCAATACGCCTATCTCAAGAGTGATCAGCTCCCGAAAGAGGAAACCCTCTTCGCGACAGCAATGTCTCGCCCACTACGGACCTCAGCCAAGGCCTCGCTTAGCCAGGGCTCCCAAAACGTCCCTCAAGAACACCAAAGATATCGACTCAACAAGGGACCCGCATCAGATATTATCTCCGACGAAGATATCTAAGAACATCCCGTCCCGGGAAGTTTCCCTCAAGACATCATTCCCGGAAACCGACAACGCAATCGGGTCGTCTTGAAGCCCACAGAAGGAAGCGACGAAGCCAAAAACCTAGCAACCTTCGACCAAGAGCAAGCCTTCAGAAAACACCAACACGACCAACGACGAAAACAAAAACATCACAAGCATAAACCCGCAACGATCAAACCACTCGGACATCGGGAGTTGGATGAGAACGGCATGATTCCCTTGATGGATGGGCCGGTGATTGTTTCGAGAAAGTTGGGGAAGGATGGGAAGGTTATGGTTGTTCCTGCTGTGAGTGGGGTTCGGCAATCTGCAAGCTTTGAGACGGCTGAGCGTCAGGTCCTGTCGATGTCAAAGGCGGAAGATGGGAAGGGAATGGGAGAGAACCTTGCCCCAAACAACTCCAAGGATGATTCGCAACTTGTGGGTGCTTCGCCTGAGCCAGTCAAAGAGATCCCATGGACTGCTGAAGGTCGTTTGGAACGAGTACGACGACATCTCGGCCCCATGCAGTATTACAGCTCTGACTCTGAGTAAGCACTCTCATCCCGATCCACAGAAGAAAATACTAATAATATATGAAAGGCACTCGGAAGGATCTCAACATTAACCGACAAAAGAAATGCCATGCAGTGATGGTGGGGGGTATATTACTATTGATTCCTATTTCCTCTCTATCCTCTCCAGGTCTTCTCTCCTTTCCAGCTCAGGCTTTCTTCCTGTTGGTCTTTGCTCGACCTTTCTTCGCCTTCACCTCAACTATATCCTCCGCAGATTTCGTATCCATGATCTCATCAGAAGTGGTTTTTTCATCGGCAGCATCATTCTCGCCATCCGAACCTGTTGAGTTTTGTCCTTCATCAGTACTAGATTCCGGCTGATCTTTCTGTTCGATTCTTTCTTTGATCTCTTGAACCACTTTCGCCGCCTCATCTTCCTCGCCATTCCAGCCCCCACAACCGAAGCATCTCCATTTTCCTAGTTCGGTAGGGCTCTTGGTCCCAGGTGGTGCTTGTCCATTGACAAGTCTACAGTTTTGGCAGATCAATACGATTCGGTTTTTGGGATTGGTTTCGTCATCGCCTAAGAGTAGGTCCAAAACTCTGTCGTACCATTTACCCTCAGGGTTTCGTTCAGCAGCTTGCGCATATTGTGGCCTGGCAGCATAGGCATTGGGAGCAAATTCAGGAGGACCAGCCTGTGATTGCGCATTTGGAGACAAAAGAAATTCAGCTTCTTGATTGTTGTTGAAGGGAACATTGTTTGCGGTCGAAGGTCGTTGTACTGGGGTTGGAACTTGATTTTGACCGGGTCTTGGGATGTTGGCAGTTAGTGGTGGCGGACCCGATACCGTTCGCTGGGGCTGGTTCTGTGCCGGTTTTGGCTTTTTCAATGACGGAGCTCTCTGCTTTCTAGGTTTGGGAGCTGGTGTGATCCCCCCGTATTTCTCAAGTAGTTCTTGTGTGGAATTGTATTTGGTGGCCGCCTTGAGTTTGTCTATTGTCTGCGTGCGCTCCAACTGTCGGTCCTCCAGTCGTTGTGTGACCGTGTCAATTCTCCACGTATAGAAGGCGTTAATGGCTTGCCTCACAAGATAGATACTGTGATCATTAGTAATTTCTTCTGTGCATGGGTATCTGTTCGAGCCGCAACCGCAACCACAACCTACACCAAGGGACTGGCCGAGATGCCAGTGTATTCCACAGCGGACCAGTTCTTCCACCCCACCACCAGCACCAACACCACGGCGCAAAGGAGGTATGCGAAGACGGAGTAGAGCGTCCATAGCACTTTGGCTCGTCGACCACGCTGTCGCAGGAAATCTAGCTGCGCCTGAGAATTGGCGATCTTTTCGGCCAGTGACGCCAGAGCCTTTTCAAACTCGGCTGGCGAATTCGCATCGCCCTAGAGAGTCTGGTCAGTAGAGCCCTAGAGTGGAGTGCTGAAGTGCTGGAGTGCTAGAGTCCTAGAGTCCTAGAGTCCTAGCTACCACCAGCTATAAACAGTGGCTCAGCGGACTTACCTTCCAGGGCCACAACGAGACCATCGTAAATGCAGCTATCTCAGAGCTCGAGTCCCCCTATTCCATGTTGTCGCAGTCGGTAGTCGAGGGTGTAGTGAGTCTGTCTGGCTCAGAAGGCGAGTCGCGTGGCATTTTGTGTTCACAGCTACAGCTCCTTGAGGGACCAAGCAGAACCCCCCATAAGCAGCGAGGCAGCCCCTGCCCAGTGAATCCAATCCACTATGGGTTGTGGCACGGACAACGCCACTTAAAAAAGAACACCTGCAGTCTCAGTCTCACTGGGGGCACAGCGCTTTGAATCGTGACAGGTATTTGCTTTGGCCGTGATTCATGGAAGCCTCAGCTGTCGCAAAGATGATATTTTCTTATTAATTGACTTTGCCCTAGTAATCTACTAATCTTGCAACGACTCTCCCCCTGAGACGTGGCCACGATGTTCCAGGTACGGAACTTCCAAAGAATCCCACAAACCGCAGCCTGGTCCTCATATAGAACTAACTTGTCCACAGCGACTCAAGGGCGCCATAGACTCCCGGATTGCGGAGGAGCAAGCGCGACAGAAATCGGCTACGGCCACGGATCCAGCGTTGTCGCGATCCAATTCCACAAATTCCCCAGCGCGACGTGCCTCTCCCCGAACGGGTTCCCCATCTACAAAGCCACGGAGGTCAAAGGCAAAGGAAGGCGATGGTTCCCCGGCTCGAGGTCCAGACCCTGCTGAATTTGAGAATGCTTTTGTGATAGACGACGAGATGGAGGAAGCATCGGGTGCAGGGCAACCAGCCTCCGAAAAGAACGATACCATGCCAGAGAAGGAGAAGGCCGCAGAGGCAAAAAGCCCTGCAGATGGCGCAATCAAGGGAGAGAAGGCAGCGGAAACGCCTACCAAAATATCTGATTTACCTGCGGATGTGCGTGCAAAGTTGCAAAGATTCGACAATCTGCAAGCAAAATATAAAGGTAGGACGATGCTGTAAGGTTAGTTGTATGACATGAATTGACAAATGCCAGACCTTTTGCGGTCATACCGAGTTGCACATGCGAAAGCCATCTCAGTTGAACCATTCGAGCGAGCTTTGAAAGAGCACACGCCTTTAGAATCCATTAGCAATCCTGCTGCCCTTGTTGAATATCTTGGTCAGCTGAATCTGAAGGGAGACATGGTCATGGATGAATTCAAGCGTGTATCTGCCGATCGCGACAACTACAAGAAGAAGTTTGAGGAGTCTGAGAAAGAAGTCGCTGCTGCAAAGGCGCAACTGGAAACTCTGAAGTGTTCACCGAGTGACGAAAGCGCCACTGCCTCGACCGCACAAACAGATGCTGGGAGTATCGATACACCTACAGCATCCGTAAAGTCTCCTATTTCCTCTGTTATGAATATGTTCTCCCCCAAGCAGAAGCCACAACCAACAGACAATAAAGACGTTAGCGAGGAATTCTTTTCATATGACGACGAATTACCAAAACTTCAAGCAGAAGTAAGGGAGAAGACTGCCGAAGTTGAAACCCTGAAGACAAAGGTTACCACTTTGGAGAAAGATCTTGTAATTGCCAAAGAATCAAGTTCGGGCTTGGTTGAAAACCTCGAAAAGGCGACCCGAGAGCTCAAGGAATCGAAAGACGCTGCCACAGCTGATCGGGACCAACTAGAACAGATTAAAAAGCAGACAGAAGAGATTGCTACTCTGAAGGAGAAACTGGAAAGCTCCGAAAAGCAACTGAAAGACCTCGAAGCCACACTTGAGAGCACCAAAAACGAGTCAACTGCGAGAATCACGACGTTGGAAGGCAACATCGCGAAAGAAAAGGAGATTTTCAAGCGTGTTTTGGAATCGGAAAAGAGTTCCCGTAAAGAGCACGAAGCTAGCCGTCAAAGGTTGGATGCCCAGATTAAGGAGTTGGAAGTATCTCGTGCAAGCGACCTGAAGCGAATCGAAGAACTGTCCGAATCTAATAAAACTTTGACGGAACAACTCAAGGAGGAAACGGGAAGTCATAATGACGAAACCGAAGTCAAGGCCCCAGCAGCAAGTACGCTAGCCGTACCACCAGCGACTGGAGCTGGTAAGAAGAAGAACAATAAAAAGAAGAAGAAGGGAGGGGCAGCAGCAGCTGTTGTGAAAGAGGTGACTGCCGAGAAGGCAACGGAGCAAACATCTGTACCAGCTTCACCAATGGCTACGGATATGCAGGCTGAGATTTCAAGGCTCAAGGAGGACATAGCTGACCGAGATGCTCAGATATCGAAGCTTCAAATCCAGCGAAAGACAGAAGCCGATCTACGTGAGGAACTTGACCATGTTAGGGAAGAACTCACGGATTATGGCCAGGAACATGTGGAGGCCATGGAAAAGATTAAGCAGCTCGAGCGAGAAAAACGGGAGCTTCAGGATAAAATCTCCACTTTGGAGAAGGAAATTGATGGCCACAAGTCAAAGTCTAAGGATACTGAAAAGATAGAAGTTGATTTCAAGTCTTTGACAGCGGAGTATGAAGACCTCAAGACCAAATCAGCTGCTCTACAGACGGACCTTGGAGCAGCGCACCAATTGGCAGCATCACGATACAGGGATTTAACCGACCTGAAGGATGTACTACAGAAAGCTCAACCAGAGCTCAAGACACTTCGCGCAGAGAACGCCACCTTGAAAACGGCCAAGGAGGAACTTGCCACACGAACATCTGACTTGAGAAGATTAGAAGCTCGTGAAAAGGACCTCAGATCTGATGTCGCGAGTTTCAAGAAACAGGCAGCGGATCGGGATGGCGAAATTCGGACGTTGAATGAGAAAGTCACCCAGGAGACAAATGGTAGACTTCGAGCCGAGGATCAAGCTCGTGTTGCTCAGCGTGATATGAGAAGATCTGAAGCAGAGAAGATTCAGCTGGCAGCAACAGGAGAGAAGGCTTCAGCCGAACTCGCTAAGGTTCAGGAAGAAGCTGGAAAATTACGAATCAAGGTCCGAGACCTGGAAGAGGAAGTTTCCAAACTCTCGACTGAATCCAAAGGTCTCCGAGAGGAGGTCGAACTCCGAGGTTCGCAATACAATAATGCCCAAGGTTTACTGGGTAGCATGCGAGACCAGTCTGCTGAGATGGCCATGCAATTGAAAGAAGCTAAGGATCAATCGGAAAGTTTGGAGGAAGAGTTGGCTGAGGTACAACGATTACTCAGTGAGCGAACTCGAGAGGGCGAGACTATGCGTAGATTACTGGCGGATGTTGATGATCGTGCGGACGCCAAAGTACGGGAAATGAGGGAAAGAATGGAGGCGGCAATCGAGGAACGTGATCGAGCCGAAGACGAAGCCAGCACCAATGGTCGCCGGAAAGCTCGTGAAGTGGAAGAACTCAAGACCAAGATCCGGGACTTTGAGCGGGATATCAAGCGTGCGATTGATGACCGCGATGAATTACAAGAAGCCCAAAAGGAATGGAAACGGAAACGCGATGAGTTGTCCAGTACCTCCGAACGAGCCACCCAGGAAGCGAACGAAACGCGATCCGCCATGGCTGAACTCCGCAATGCTCTTGACGGCAGCGAGAAACAAGTGCGTGATGCTGAGAAGCAACGTGCTGACTTAAGGCGCCTTTTGGACGAGGCGACGCAGAAGTTTGAAAAGTTGCAGAAGGAGCATAAGGCGCTGCAAGCTAAGCAGATGAAGATGAATGATGTCTCTTCGCGCTCCTCGACCGATAGTGGGAGACCTGGGACGGCGAATGGGACGGCGGGTGCAGGAGGGGGACAGATGGATTATGTTTATTTGAAGACTATTTTGCTGCAGTTCTTGGAGCAGAAGGATAAGAAGCGGCAGGGGGATTTGGTGAAGACTGTTCTTGGGCAGTTGTTGCGTTTTGATCGGTATGTCTCCTCCCTGTTTTTCTTTTTTTATCTTTTTTGGAGACAGTTTTCTCTGGGAATGATTTGGGTGGTGAGAGTGATGCTAATGTGAATCATAGGAAGGATCAGGATAGATGGTTGGCTGCTATTGCTAAATGAATGATGGATGGATGGTTCGTTTTTAGCGGATTGTAGCTTGTACTGTACGATTATTCATAAGATGTTCCCTGCTTTTTTTTGTTGGACTTTTTTTACAATGGACTTTTTTTTCCCCCCGTTCCTCTTCTTTTTTGCTTTTGTGGTATGGGGGACAGAACAGAGTTCGGAGTATAATAGTTCATGATGAGCGTGATGAAGTCCTTGCTGGGTGCTTTTTTTGTATACTATGGATGCTTTCTTTTTTGGGGGGGCGGGAGGGTGTTGTTGGAAGAATTGACTGACTTCTTTGGAGTTTGAAAAGTTATCTACAGTATCTATATTCTTTCATTGAGATTTTTCTGCCTCTGTGGCCCAGTCACCCACCTGGTTGTTTTGATTGAATCCTTATTCCTAGGATAGCAGGTAGATGAGGTATGAGAGATTCTAGACTGCACTGCGCCTTTGGTGGTTGTCCAAGCATGTCTATATTATCATCATCTGCATATGCTATTTTCTGGGCGTTTGTTGGGGTTTGTATATTTGTGTGAGCAGACTTGGTCGCGGAGACGATACTTATCGTAAATATCGCGATATCGATTAGTCCAGACCTAGACTTACGATTTTCTACGTCCGTAACCCGATTTTCGATATCATGTCGATTATTGTTAAAGATATGATATTATATTATTATTTAATATATTTCTAATATAACAATTATTAATTTATCGAGGACCCTACCGATATAAACGTTGTTATCCCGCCTAAGTACATGTAAGCGAGTGGATGGGATGTAGCTTGTTGGGCGTTTTGGGGGGGCTTTTTGATGGAGTACTCGAGTATAGTACCTGTGGAGATGTACTGTAAGTAAGTAAGTACCTAGGTTAAAGGGTCTAGATTGAGATAGCTCTAGACTCCCCTTATTAGATTCCGATATGAAGAAGGTAGATAGCTAAGAGTGCTCGCTCTATATAACGCAGATCATAGGTTTGTGAAAGTGTATATTTACGGACGGCGAGTCTCTTTCGCTGAAAGTTGGGGCAGAGATATATGATATAAGTACTACTCGAGTAGTATACTTATTAGGTAGGTAGGGTAGTGTGCGACGACGAGCTGTCTACCCCCTTTACAAGTATCCCGCATGAATCGGACGGTCTAAGTAGCTTATGAAGCAAAGCTTCACTCGAGTACTTGAATGTTGTGAGATTAAACCCTTCCTATAACAAGTCGTTTACAAGAGGGGGGAGGGGGAAGATATGAGCTGTGTGTTTACTTTTCTGGGATATCACATCAGAGCTATTTTGCCAAAGGACGAGGGGTTTTTTGGTGAAAATGATTCGCATAGTGGCTGGGCGTCTTCGTCCAAGATCTTCTTGGATCTTGGTTTCTTCTGGGACATGACGGAGTTTTGGGGGGAGGTCCACAAATGAGGGGTCGTTGTTTAACGAGGCGAGAGGGATAGAAGAATCCCGAGATTTGGTTGTTGGAGTGAGTGCTTTGTGTGTTGTGGGATGAACTGGAGATGGAAATGCATACGATATAGGCTCGTTGAAGTATACTGTACAATAATGCTTGTAAGCTGCACACGCCTGGAGCTGGTCTTGCCAAAGTTCCCTCCCGTCCCGTAGGTGGCGTGTGTATAGGAAGCGAATTTCTGTGGGCTTCTAGACCTGTGGATCCCTGTAGGTGTAAGTGTAGGCGTTTCTTCCGTGGGGTGAAAAGAGGCTGGAATCCTCGGGTAGGAAATGGAATCGGTGCTGCAGAATTGTTGGTTTTCCATAGCTGTAAACAGGCGGAATATTTTCATGTTTTGATATCTTTGAATGTGTATGTATTGTATGCCGTTTGTGGTAAGAATAGCCAGGCGGCTGGATGAAGGGAATAACACCGAGACAGCATTTCATATCTTCATCACCCCGCGGGCGGCTAGAGACACACGTTCCTAAAAGACACGCCCAAGATAACCCCTCACCCAGTATACCTACTCGTACCGAGCTACCTACCCTACACCTACCGAGTATGGTGTATACACTGCACTGCATGGTCCTTGTCGCTCTGGCTACTCAGCCCAGTTCGAGTGCTTGTACTCTACTCGTACGGATATCAGGCTCAGGCTCAGGCTCACTGCGGAATCAAGCGGCTCCCCCACCCCTTCCCTTTCCATTTGTAGCTCAGCCAGCAGGTTCTGCAACAGCAACAGGCGCAAGTGCAAGCAAGGTAGGTAGGTAGAGTAACGAAGGAGCGAGTAACCAGTGACCAGTAACACTGCCTTGCGTTGGTCCTTGAATCGCTCGCAGCAACGGCAGCGCAGCCGATGTTCACCTCCATTGCTGCCCATTTCCATTCCCTTCTCATCCCATCCCATCCCCATCAACCTGAACATCCTCGTACCCACTGTTAGATCTAACCCCCACCAAAATCTGCCTCTACCTCTACCTACCTCTGCCAGTGCCCACGGCCAGCTTCTTCCTCCAAACATTATTGTCGTAGCCATCGCACTTCTGTGAATAGTTGCATATCCATCACCATCCTCTCCCTCGTCCCATCGCTGAGCCTGGACAATTACTGGAGCCTGAGCCATACTGACATTGACATTGGCACCGACACCGACCAACCATCGCCAGACAGCACCACCACCGCCTCCAGGACAGGCGATACGAAACAGAAAGCGCAGCGCAGGTCAGGTCAGGGCGCGTCATCACAGACCATTCGCACTCGGAAAAGTATCGCAAAACACCATACTCTACACACATACAATGAACGGCAGCAGCGCGCTGGCGCAGGCGGCCATCCAGAAGGCAAAACAGGGAGTTGCAAACGTTTCCAATGGCGCTGCCGCCACCAAGAAGCGGAAGAAGGAACTAAAGCCCATAATCACCACCGAGGGGCAGCAGGATGCGGACATGTTAGCATCGTCGAACCAAGGGTAAGTTGTAGTCTCAGTCTCCGTCTCCGTCGCCTCTCCTCTCCGTCTCCCCAAAGACGCCTCATTTCCTAGTGTCGTTATTCGTTACTGTACTCGACGGCCGCCGTCATTTCCCCTCCATTCCCCTCCGTCTCATCCCATCCCACCATCCCATCGGCCAGCCAGCAGCATCAGAATCATCCAGCGCTCGCCGGCACCACCACAGTCAAACGTCGCCATCGCCTTCCCAGGCCTCTCCCGTCGCCAGCGTCCAGGACAGCCGACCGTCGACCTCGACGTCTACGTCGACGACATCATCCCACGGGGACTGGGCTACGGTACTTTCCTACATTCACGGGCTTCCTGCGCGGTCGGCGCCCCGCAAAACAATTGATTCCCAGTTTGCTGGCTGGTCCAAAAAATGGTCACTTCCGACCGACTATTTAATCTACAACATGACCTCGTTATTTAAAAACTTGCTGACCACCAATAACCAACCACACAGATCGTCAAATTCCAAGTCCAACATGAACCGCACCCCTTCCTCCTCTTCCTCCGTACGGGAAGATGCCGCCGAGACGACTGCCGATGAAGAAGACTCCGAGGATTACTGCAAAGGTGGCTATCATCCCGTAACCGTCGGTGAGCAGTTTAAGGATGGAAAATACACAGTGGTGCGCAAGTTGGGATGGGGGCATTTTTCCACCGTGTGGCTCTCCAAGGATAACGTCACCCAGAAGCACGTTGCATTGAAGGTCGTACGGTCCGCAGCGCATTACACAGAAACCGCCGTGGACGAAATCAAGCTGCTCAACAAGATCGTGGCAGCTAAGCCCGATCATCCAGGACGAAAACATGTCGTTAGTCTGCTTGATTCCTTCGATCACAAGGGTCCCAACGGAACCCACGTTTGCATGGTATTTGAGGTGTTGGGTGAGAATTTGTTGGGTCTGATCAAGCGATGGCATCACCGGGGTATTCCTATGCCGCTTGTCAAGCAGATCGCCAAGCAAGTCCTGATGGGCTTGGACTATTTACACCGAGAATGCGGCATCATACATACCGATCTGAAGCCCGAAAACGTCCTGATAGAAATTGGGGATGTGGAGCAAATCGTCAAGACGTTTGTCAAGGAGGAAAAGAAAGATGACAAGGAAGACCACCGGAATGGACGGAGAAGAAGGCGGACCTTGATTACTGGTAGTCAACCTTTACCAAGTCCTCTGAATGCCAGCTTCAACCAGGCCGATTTGATGAGAATTCCTGGTAGTACACCAAGTTCTCATACAAGTCTGAATCAGATAATGCAAGAAGGTAATGACTCCCCTATTGAAGATCCGTTTGCTACTCCTCCCTCTTTGGATCCCGTCGTAATGAGTGGTGCAATAGGTGGCTCGAAAGATGCATCACCTAAAAATGATAAGGAAGATGAAGATAAGCATAAGCAAAGAGAAAAAACAGCGTAAGTCGGCTCATCATCTTTCCCTGTTCAATGAAAACTCATTTGTTATATAGAGATATCCTTACTCGAGAAGTCGGCGATATCTCCCTCGACAAGTCCAGCGAGAAGAAAGCCGAAGAAGCCCTTGCAGGAGATATAATATCGGTGAAGATTGCGGATTTGGGTAACGCATGTTGGACAAACCACCACTTCACAAATGATATTCAAACTAGACAATACAGATCACCTGAGGTAATTTTGGGTTCCAAATGGGGAGCAAGTACCGATGTTTGGAGTATGGCTGCAATGGTGAGCTTTTTTCCCCTCGTCTTGAATTATTTCCGTTATTTACGCAATTCTAGGTCTTCGAACTCATTACCGGCGATTACCTCTTCGACCCCCAATCCGGCACCAAGTACGGCAAAGATGACGATCACATCGCGCAAATCATTGAGCTCCTGGGCCCCTTCCCGAAATCATTATGTCTCTCGGGTAAATGGAGTCAGGAGATCTTCAATCGTAAAGGCGAACTGCGCAACATTCACCGTCTGAGACACTGGGCTCTTCCGGATGTCCTCAAAGAGAAATATCATTTTAAGGAGGATGAGGCGAAGAAGATTGCCGAGTTCTTGATTCCGCTCCTAGAGTTGACGCCCGAGAAGAGAGCAAATGCTGGTGGGATGGCGGGTAGTAAGTGGCTTGAGGATACGCCAGGGATGGAGGGGGTCAAGATTCCTGGATTGGAAGTTGGGAGTCGAGGGGAAGGAATTGAGGGGTGGGCTACGGAGGTGAAGAGGAGAGGTTAGATATGGTGCGTTGGGATAGATGATGGTTGGGGGGGGGGGAGGGGAGAAATCATGAAAGTGTTCTTCATGAAATAGTGTGGGAGTGATGTTTCACTACGTTTACGTGGGGTACTACGAAATATGGGTATAGGAACCAAGGGGGTATGATGGATGGGGGATGGAAATGACAGACACAGGCAGAGAAAGCGGAGTAACCACTACCTACACCTACCACCCTCTCTTTTCTCTTCTATTTACCGCAAGCGGGACAAACCAATGGAAATTACGAGGTTCAAGCGAAAGTCATAAAGTAAAAAGATGATTTGTGTTTTTCTGCTTTCTTTTTTTCTTTCTTTGATTTTCTGATTTTTTTGATTTTGAGATGATGATTTATATGATGAGGCTCGGATTCGGATGGATGGGGGGTAGGGCTTCCTTTTTTTAAACGTTTCAAGGTTAACTTATATATATACTTGACTTTGTTATTGGCGTAAGGTTTAGGGGGTGGGAGAAAGGGGGGATCAAATTAATGAGTAAATGAATGAATAGACTATTATTACTACCACTATTTTTTTAGTTTTTTCTTTCTTGATATTCCCAGATTCCCACCCAAGAAGAGAGTGCGAAAAAAAGGCGAATCGATGAATGTAGCATTTCAAAAAAAAAAAACCTCACAACTAAACCAGATATACCATTCCCATCCATTCCATACCCAAACAATGTATCCCCATGTACTGTACACCCCCATATACTGTACACCATTCGCGCCTCGCTTCCCCTTACCCTACCCAACATTCAACGCCCCAGATCCAGCCCCCAACCTGCCTGCTAAAACAAAAGAAAAAAAAGACAAAAGAAAACACTAAATCTGAACTCTCAATACTGTTTACTAGGACTTCTTCCAATTCTCCCCCGACTGGGACTTCGTTGGCCTTTACTAGGACTTCTTTGGCCGGGTGTGAAACTAGGCATAATCTGCTTAACGCTTTGCTCATGTTCATAATTGATAAAATGGTTATTGTGTTGTGGCGTTTGAGGTGGTGCGCCCCATTGGTATGTATGTTGTGGTGTTGGGGGCGGGAAGTAAGTAGGTGGAGGTGCGTGCTGTTGGGGGATATGTGGAGCGGAGAGTTTGGATCTAAAAGCTCCAAAGGCGATGTTGTTGGCTGCGAGGACGCCCGTGATTGTGAGAATTACGAAAATCTGTACTGTTAACTTGAAGTCCATGAATCTGGAAGGGAATATTGGACTTACCATGGTTTTGTAGCTGATAGGCTCTACGAAACTGTTCACGATCTCGGCGAATGTGTGGGCACTGACTCTGGCTCTTCCTACTGCTTGAGCGTCCCGTCGCATACACACATCCCAATCCGCGCACACTTTTCTGAGGGCTTCCACTCGTTGATCAGGTCCACATCTATTGTTGACGTAGTCGCGAGCGCATTGAGCTATTGACTCTTGCGCAATTGAGATTTCAATATTCGAGGCGTTTGTGATATCTTCCTTGACAGCCGACCAAAAGGTGTATATTCCGAAAACTGTCAGGAATAAGAAAAGCAAGTTGAATCCAACTTGAATGTACTCCGAAAGCGTATATGGCAGTCCTGGTCTCGATTCAATTCCCGACATAAACGATCCAAACCAATGCTCCTTCTTCTCCTGCTCTGCCTTGCCACCTTTCTTGCTACTGGGTCGAGAGTTGCCCTCGTCCGACTCAGAATCCGACATTCCTCCTCCAAACATCTTGACATCTTGCTTAACCTTCTTGCGCTTCTTCAATTTGTGTGTCAAGGCGGTACTGATCTTTGCTCCTCTTCTCTCCCCTCGCCCCGGACTGCTCCCCAGAAACCCAGCTCCGTACTTTCCAAATAAGGGCGTCTTGTGTGTCGGACTCTGTAAGACCGCCATCCCTGCGCTAATCCTTTGAATGTCTGGTTCAGGTGTATCGTCGCCACCGATAGTATCTGCTGGGGATGATTCGGCTCCCGATGTCTCGGAAAAGAGATCTGGATCGAATGCTCTTCTTGGGGTGGTAAAGGAGGGGTTTCGAAATGGCGGTGCTGTTTTTACAGGTGTATTCGCAAAGGGCTTTGCTGATCTCACCGGCGATTGGAAATTTGCTATTTTCATGTCAGCGGAATATCTTCATGGGGATTATGGTTGGGTGAATTTACGTTTTGGTTGGCCTTGTTGAGGTTTGTATTGAGGAAATGGAGTATTTGGATCAACTGGGGCTTGATTTTGCCATTCCCAATCCATAGGACTTTCATGCGTTCGTCTTTGGGAGTTGAGATTACTGAACATGGCTGGAGTAGTGGGTGTGATGAGTGTTGGGGAGTGTGGTTGATCCAAAGGTTCAGGTGGAGGGTTGAAGTTGATGCAGGCGCAAGTTAGAAAGTAAATAAACAAGGTTGCAGCCACACGGAATAATCACCGTGATTGCCTTGATATTAAGGCAGGCGCAAGCGCTAGGCCCTTTTCGCGAGTGTCCTGGAATTTATGATGAGCGCAAGCACGACTTCACTCTTCCTTTGACAATATTTAATACTAACATTCACCTTTCAAAAGTCTTCAGATGGTTCTACTTCCTTAATAAAGTTTCACCTCCGATTTGTTCCGTCCCGTCGGCACTACTCAACACTGCAAAAGCTACTTTAGTTCAGCATCCCAACTTTACCTTTCTAGGTATCTCCAACCACAAAAATGTCGGACTCAGATGTCAATTCAAGGGCCGCCTCGCCAGGCCCGGAAGCTGGAAATGGCTCCGCAGAACCAAGCCGACGAGCTTCAGAAGAACCAGATGCGCCGCCAGCAGCGGATGCTGATGTGGATATGGACGACGACGATGACCACGATTCTCTGGCATCTGATCTTTCCGAGGTCGACGAGGCTGAATTCGCAGATTTCGATCCCAAGACTGTCGCCATCGAAGACAAACCAGTTGAACTAGATGAGTATGCGGTGGGCACATTGAAGGCAGCCAAGCGACAGAGATCCGATAAGGATGGCAAGAAATCGAAAGAGGGCAAACGCGACAAAAAGAAGAGACGTCGTGATGAGGATGAGGATCCAGATGGAGAGCGCATGGAAGGCAAGAGAATCCGCAAGCCAAGGTCTGATGAGGAGAGAAAGAAGGGAGATGGGGCCACGAGGGAAAGAAGACAACCATCACCAGAGAATGAGGCAAATTTGACGCCCGAGGAGAGACGACGGAGAGCTTTGGACAAGCAGATGGATATGGCCTTGAAGAATCCAAACAAGAGGCGACGCAAGAAGGATGAAGTGGTATGTACAAAGATGCCTGTCTTCGCTGCATGTGCTTACAGTATTACAGGATCTTGAAGAGGCATTCGATGAAGAAATCGCTCAACTCAAGGTCGAAATGGAACGCGCTTGTACTGCCGACAACGAGGCCCGCGATCAAGGCCAACCTGCAGTCCATAAACTCAAGATGCTTCCAAAAGTTGTATCTCTCCTCAACCGCAACACCGTCCAACATTCGATTGTTGATCCCGATACCAACTTCCTGCAATCCGTGAAATACTTCCTAGAGCCACTTCCCGATGGAAGTCTCCCGGCATATACAATTCAACGAGATCTTTTTGCAGCACTCGCACGTCTACCAATTGAAAAAGAGTCGTTGCTGAGTAGTGGCATTGGCAAGGTTGTTCTTTTCTATACCAAAAGCAAGAAGCCTGAGATTGGAGTCAAAAGAGCTGCTGAACGGTTATTGGGAGATTGGTCAAGACCTATTTTGAAGCGAACTGATGATTTCAAACAACGGAAGGTGGCCACCAGAGAATTCGATCATCAGTATGTTGACTCAATTATTCATTTCATTGCTCATTTAACTAATCACATTATAGGGCTGCTCAACTTGCTCTTCGGCCATCTGGAACTCAATCCTCACAAATGCCATCTTCCCAGCGGGCAGGCATGTCCCAACGTGAAATCGAACGAGAACGAGTCCTTGCTCAACCAAACAGAAGTAATCGTGCCAGATTGGAAACTTCCAATACTAGTTATACCATTGCTCCCAAGAGTACCTTTGATCCTAGCAAGGGTATTGATCCGATGTCAAGACCAATTGGTGCTGGTGGTGCGGAAGCGTTTAGGAAGATGACTGCTAAGCAGGTACGCAAGAAGTGAAAAATCCCGGGTGTGGAACTGTAAAATAGATATTTTCTCTTTGCTGGTTGTATGGGGCGGAAACTTATGGTAGGGGGTTGTTGGTGAGAAATGCATTATGGAGCGTGGCGTTACTTTGTTTGTATGGTAGGGATGAGAATCAATTTGATAAGTTTTCAATCAAATGCTAGCAAAGAGCTTGACATGTCTTTTGCAAGGTGTGGAAAGATGTTGAATCTCTTCCCAGGGGTAGCTCCAGAGAGCCTTAAAGGTTTGAAGCTATATTCTACGAGACTGCGAAAATTATTCTGTTCTAAAAATTATTCTCATGGTTCGTCGGCGGCTTAAAGTCTCTAGTGGTATAACCCAAAAAATTCACCACAAATACTCACATCCATCACTCTCCTTGCCGTAAGCATTTTACATTGTCTAGCTCTGCCATTGCCTCACGTAAACATGATGACTTCCCCCGCTCTGACGTCCTATAAAACACACAAGTCGTCTCATGTCTTGTACTGTATCAAATAAGAGAAAGAGACGATATTACACACTGTGGCTGTCTTGGTATCATCTGGGTATCAACACAAAATACAGCCTTATTGGTAAATCCATCCTCGGAAAATCTGGAGACTGGGATTGAAGTGTTGGTTTTTATGGTTGGTTATTGTCGTTTTTGAGAGAGTAAATGGGAGGGTCAAGGTTTGCTGTCGATTTTTTTGCTGCTGTCGGATTAAACTTACAGTTTGTATGTGAAGGAGGATAAACCATTTGCATACTTCATGGTTCGATCGAGGTCGCGTTGTTTCCGTTCTACTTCGATCTCCAGATTGGTTTTCTCAAATTGTAGCTTTTTGAGGGCTATATCTTTCTCTCTCAAGATCGTGAGCCATTCTTCATTAGTAGTCCCGGAGGTGGGATGGAGGCTTGTGTTACTGTAGCATGGACTTTTCGAGAGATTCCTTACGCTCAGGCGTATTTATAGAGCTGGCATTGAGAGTGTTATAGCGTAGAGAGAAAGGGTTTGATGGTAAATAATATATATGAAGCATTTGAGATAAGACTTTCGGGTTTCGGTGGGTCTTTTCTCATGGATATTGGGTAAGATTATATAGACTTTAAGCGGGCGATTGAGTGGATCTGAAGGGTGGTGAGATGTACAGTAGGATATGGATGATGGGTGTTGAGGTATGAGTGTTGAGGATCAGAAGCTTCTCTTTGCTTCATTGGATGAGTCTCTACTTCACAGAGTATAATAACAGCAAATTTAACTTGGTTGAGCAAAGTAATAGTATCACCCTTATTGAAGCTCGAGGTATGAGTCCCTACTAGAAGTAAAATGGGATTCTGACGCTGGGAAACCATACTTCATGGCAAAGTCGTCATGGCCAACATATATCTTTGAGAGAAATACAGATGGAAGATTATTAATTCCCCGGAATCATTACCAAAGAGTACGGACTCTTGTTCATTACCACTGTCTTAGAAACTGAGGAGATAAACCCTGGTTCAAGGAAAGAGACCGACCGAAGGGCGGATTTTGCCATTTTGTGTAAAGATTTGTATTAGTACTGTACTGTACTTGGTACAAGATGATATGCAGGAATTAAGTGCTATTAATAACTACTGCGCCATCTGATACCTGGAAGAACATCTATAATTTGCTTTACTACACTTGGAACCTCCTCACACTTCCTGTTCCAGACTCTAGCTGTACATTTCGCTTTTCTCAATAACAATCATGAACGTGTGGGAATACTAGCTAGTTCTCATTACGATGAGTACCAGGATGTTTTATTCTTATCGGACTGCTTGCAATTGGAATTTTGAGTAGGGTTAGAAGAGTTTTAAGCTATAAAACTTGAAGTTTCCGCAGGAAGAGAGGTTCTTGTAGCATTACCAACCGTCCCACCGAAACACTTCAATATAGCGTTGAGGCGGCGTGCCTATTAGCGGTTCAAAAAAAGACCAAATCAATGTTTTACAGACTTTATCTTCACTTCTTCACTTCTTCACTTCTTCACTTCTTCACTTCTTCACTTCTTCACTTCTTCACTTCTTCACTTCTTCACTTCTTCACTTCTCTACTTCTCTACTTCTTCACTTCTCTACTTCTTCACTTCTCTACTTCTCTACTTCTCTTGGAGGTAAGATTAGCGAAGTTTTACAAGATACAAATTTCTCGAGATACCTTGTCATTGTGCCAGAGATTGATCGGGGAGAGAATCTTGAACTAGCGGCCCAAATTTGTTCCAAGTGCCAGAAATAGCATATGGTATTCTAACACCGTATATTAATGTTCAGCTGTTAATGTTCTATAGAGACAGGAATATAGTCTAATCGAATGGCACGTGGCAGGAGCTAGAGGTAAAACTTCCCGCTCAAATCATATATATATAACCTCCACCCGAGACGGTTGACCGATTCGAAAGACACCACACCTCGTCGCCATGCACAAGTTTGAGAATGGCCACGATCGGGACGATCCTGCTACATCCCCTTGTTAGCAACCCTCTCAAGCAAAGAAATACCCTGGTATAAACCATACGTTGGAGAGTCCAAGACTACGGGCGTGTAGATGGAAAGATTTTAAGGATAAATGTGGACGTTACTCTCAAAACCTTTACTGTTGTCGAATCAAGAATTCCGTTCAGCTTTTTATGGGAAGGGGACCGCCATTTGTTGAACATACTCCTGGTCGAGCTTACTGGGTCTCGAAGCCTCGTTACAACTCCAAAATTACGTATACTGTTATTTCCAGCTTTTTATAAGAAGGATGTAACTCGACCACCATTCCTTAGGCATACTCCTGGTCGATTTTACTGGGTATCGATCGAAGCCTCTTTATAACTCCAAAACTACGTATACTGTTATTCCCAGCCCCAAATTCCATCTTAATACAGAAGTTAATAGCCTCGTCATTTAACCAGTTCGATCCTTTGCGGGCTTAAATAGCTGAAGCGCGGGGCGAATTAGTCTACGTTACCGGGACGGGCGATGTGATGGCCATAGTGGTTTCCAAGGGGTTCCTACGCCTTTTTGATAGCGGTGTTGCGTTTCTGTTCTCGACCGTTAGCTTTTAAAGATCTTCTTGTCTCTCGTCTCTCGTCACCTTCTACCGTCACTCTTATGGGACACCTTAGCCTTGCGTCCTTTGTTTTCTCCTGGTTTCTGTTAAAGAGTTTCAGTAGAGGCAGCGGCTTCGTCGTCGTTTTATATTTGCACCGCTACGAGGACTGGCACTTTGTTTGGATGGTTCAAAACGATAGGGGGTTTTGGCGAAGAACAGGTGTGCTTGAGCACCTTATGAAGAGTTCTGACTACAAGAAATTCTCTGGCACAGGAAACTAAGAGCTTGAATGATTTCTTGAGCTGTTGTTGCGCTGTATGAGATCGATAAGCTCATAGTATCTAAACAGAAGCTAAGGGTTTCCAGTCTGGGATTTCAATAATTGATAGGGGCTCATTGGACAGAAGGTATGCACAGTAAGACCATTGGAAGCTTCAATACGTGACATTCAGGGATGAAAACCTCTTCCGTGTTCTCAGAAGACAGATATCCACATGATGGCGAGGGCTTCTAGGGAGTCATATAGTATGAAAAAAAGCAAGGTTTTGAAGGGTTTTCTTCCATGATAGAGGTATATAATGAGCTGCAAGAGCTTTCTTTGCAACTTCAGTCAGAAAAACAGCAAGGAGGGGGTCTCAAGATTGTTTGGTGACAAACGAGTAAAAGATTTGCAGGTATTCTCAGCCTCCATTCTTCTATTGAGAAACCCAAGAGTGTTCAAAGAACCTTTCGTTACATCCGTTTGTATATTCAGAACTTTTCAAAAAAGAGGAGAAAGTTTGCTGTCGATATTCCGCCTATCGTCGAAAACACATCTTCGTTTGAATAGACTGATACTCTGATAGAACATTTTTCCAGCTCTTGCCTTGAAGAGCAAATGTCAGAGCAAGAATTCGATCCTTATTACATATTCTACCGTAGTCTGCCAAGTGTCTTGCTCTTTATCCGGGTTCCACTTCTAACGTCCCTTCCGTCCGCTTCGATCCCCCAACATCTCTCCACACAAACATATTATACTTATCCGCCTCTAGTAAAAGGAAGCAAACACTTTCCTGTAAACAAACTCCTACAATAGCAAGAACCAATAGGTACGTAGGCGAAGTAACACATTTATCCATGCCATAATGTAAGTATTACCACGACTTTTCCTGCTATTCTTACATCGCCGTTCATTCTCAAACAGTCGCTGTTCAGTTTCAGTTCATATAGCTCTGCTCATCAAACTCATGCTCATACCACGACATTGAAAAGCAGCCAAGTTCCAACAAAGCAATTGAGGAGCCTTTATATATCTTAGACTAAGACTACCCTCTTTTTCGATGATAGCTTTTTATGGATACTTTGATGGCACCTACCTAGTGCAGCATAGGGTTATTGACGATATTTTTCGCAATGGAGATATACCTGAATGGAGGAAGACGAGTTGAGATGCGGTCGAAGATCCTGCTGCTGTTAAAGAATCAGTAAGCTTACACAAGTACCAGACTTAAAGCTTATTCTTCTCAAGCAATCTATTCCTCTGTTTCCATATCATTCCCATCCCATCATCCTCCACATCGTCAATCTCAAGCACTTGTTCCGTTACCTCTAGTCGTTCCCCAAAAACTGACAAAATAAAGAGCATATCCTCGTTGAAAGTCGGAATGCTCTACCTCATACCGTTTCTGCATTCTCTGTAACTATGCCTGTGATTACTGAGACGTTTGAGAGAGGTTGGGTCGATTTTTATACTCATGTTTTAGTAGAGATACTTGTGTTGTTCTTTGCAATGTAAGATGGGAGAGTGAAGATAAGAACTTGTGAACCATAAGTCTCATGTTTACATCTCATCGTTCCCAGTAACATTCTAGCCTCTGATTGTGACATACTTGTCGTTAATTGAGGTCTTGGTGCAGAGCTGGGAGTGTTTTGACATCCAAGGACAACTACGAAAGTATTCCAAAGAGTGTTATTCGCTAATCTTACAGTAAGACTTGAGCTAAATGGTAAAGTATTGTGATTCTAAATTCCATCAAAAAAGTACAAACTCCCAAATACAGCAATGAAAGTGGTATCTAACCCTAACCCCAACCCAAGCAAACCTCCCAAGTCCAAACCCCGTATCCTTTATACCCAACCTTAGGCACCTATATCCCAGTCTCATAACCTCATAATACCATACACATACCCAGAAAACCAACGAGCCGACAACAAACAAAAGATCCCCGAGCAGATTTTCGAATCACTTAGAATCATGATAAGTCACACTGAAAACCTTCCACCCCTTTCCATCCCCCATCCCCTCATCGACGAACTCTACCTCGCGCTCCCCAGCAACCAAGCTCTTCCCCCCTTCAAACCCTTTCCTCAATTCCGTCTTCTGGTCAGCATTAGGGTCTGGAGTAGCAAGTCCTAAGAGACGATAGCCCTTGCCATTCCCCAGATCCTCGATGGTGAAGATTCCCGCGTCGGCTTTATCCTCTGTAAGCGTTCGATTGGTCGAGATATAAGACCTATCAACGACACTCCTAACAAAAAACTGCCTCGTCCCCGTCTCGCCAACCAAATTCAAAATCCATCTCTGCTGAACCAGACTATGATCAGGAACCTTTCCCGAAACCGTAAGGTTCCCCTCCGAATTCGTGAGCGCCTGGTCACCCATCTCAAAAACGAGAAACCTCCCTTCAGTCAACGAACCACGGACTTGTTTGAACCCCTCCTCTACAAGTTTCCCCACGTCCGCATTCGAATTCTCCTTCCCATAAGGAACAGGTGGATGCGGCGTCTTATGTCGAGCCTGACACATCGCCGCCCCAATATAATTATCACTCATACTGCCCAGTGGGCCATCGGGTCTCACCTTGGGCCTTGACCACGTGAGTGGAGTTTCCGCAGGTGTGATATCTGGGAGTGAGAGATCAGGATGATCGAAATCAAATGCGTTCAGGAGATTAGACATGTGTGCGCGTCTCCAGGGCGACATCTCTTTGCTGCGGATGTTGGTGTAGCCCTTAGCTTCAAGCCAGTGTTCGATAAAAAGGTTCTGGGAGTTGTGATCTGCATGCTCTGTGAAGACGTGGGAGCCGCGTGTCCACGGGGAGATGATGTAAAAGGGGAGGCGGTAGCCTGGTCCGATGGCCGTGTGGCCAACGAGGTTGTAGGGGTCGTCGATCCATTCTCCTGGTGTGCCTTTGGGGGACATGTAGGGGACGACGTGGTCGCCATATCCTCCTACTTCTTTGAAGGTTGTTAGCGAGATGAGAGGGTGGAATGAGGAGGGGAACGTACCATCATAACTTATTATTAGAGCCGTCTCATTATACCTCGGCGAATGGGTCACGGCATCTACAACCTGCTTTTGCAACCAAGCTCCATCACTAGGTAAGTACGGCATATGTTCCGC
Source organism: Hymenoscyphus occultus (assembly GCA_900536445.1). Lineage (NCBI taxonomy): Eukaryota > Fungi > Ascomycota > Leotiomycetes > Helotiales > Helotiaceae > Hymenoscyphus > Hymenoscyphus occultus. The sequence continues at coordinate 160,323 of UNPT01000024.1, forward strand.
CAACTCAGCCGGTCCAACAATAATACTAATCTCAGGCAACTCGCCCTTCGCCGCATCATCATAGAACCTCCTCAAACCGAGATACGAATTCCCTCTCTTCCGCAACTCACTATCCTTTGAAGCCTTCTGGTACTGCGTAAAGTACGCGAGTGAGTTGTCCTCGAAATTATCCGGGTCTTGGTACAGTTGCCAGGTTACATTTGCGTCTTGCCAGTATTCTGGGATGGTTTTCCAGGTAAAGGGGAAGCAATTTACTTTGGGCTTTTTGCAGCCTGGTGATGCTTGATTGTCGAGAATCATGTTTCCGGTGCCGTCGGGGTTGTTGGGTGAGCCAGGGTTATTTACTGTTCCGCTCATCCAAAGGACTCTGTTTGGGTTTGTGGCGGCTAGTATTCCTTCCTTGATTTTGAGATTAGTCTTAAGTTTGTTTTCGAATGGAAAAGGGTATTGTGTACCTGGTACATGTCACCAACCTGAGATTGAAGATTAGCCTTTATTTAGACTTAAACCAAGTAGGTCTTCAAAAGAAACAGACGACCATGAAGGGACCACATGAATTTCTTGAGTTTAGTCATATAGAAATGGAAACATACCGTCCATCCCTCAGCAATATCCCAATGAACGGGAACATCTTCCCTCTTAAAATAGCCCCAGCTATAAGGAGTATTCGTCGAAACCCACTGATTTGACAAGCCGCCATTGTAAGAAATATGGCCCGCCTCCCAAGAATTATCACCACCACCATAGCACTTCGTAGCTTGGCGCCATTCTCCACCTAGATAGTTGATATGCCACGGAGTTAACTGAGTAATTTCCTGCGTCATTAGGGGGGTTCTGTCTGGTACGAATAATCTAGGCTTATTAGTATGATAGCGACAAGAAACTGGACCGCGACGTACTTGAAGAAGAAGAGAAAGAATTGCCATAATCTCTCGAGGAAAGAAAGCGATGCCCATGGTTTAGGAGGTGTTGGATCTAATGGGTGTTTTACTAATCTATGAATTAATAGGTTAGTGAAATAATTCCATAGTGGTTCCTTCCGTCTCAATCAAACTCAAAAACTCAAAAACTCATTTTTCTCACCCAACAAGCGAAGCCCGCACCAAACTTGGCATAGGAACAGACAGCACTCACTGTTGAAGTGTACTCCTCCCATCAGGATTAATCTGCACATTCGGATCTGCAAATCCCCTCACACCAGCCATAGTCCCAAAATACTATCAAAAGTCCCCATTAGTCCAAACTCCCAAAGAAAACCAACATCACCAATATAGTTCCCGAATATTCCGGGTGAGCACCTACATGGTTAAAACTTCGATTCTCCTGCATAAAAAGAACCACATGTTTGATATCCTTTAGACTCCCCGCTTCCGACCCTCTCACCAGAAATCCTGCCAGAAGCAGCGAGTAAAGCGTACTCCAAACCATCTTTCCGTTGTTGAGAAAATCCGATATGGAAGTTTGAGAAAGGATGACCGTGTGAAGTATTAAGGCTAAGAATGCACGACGGCCACCAAGAAGGCCGTGGTAGTAGGTGCTGGTATGTGAACCCGGGGCTACCCGCAACGATAATGTATTGGTTAAGTTCGAACCATGAGAAGGTCATCTCATCTTTCCTTCACTGCCGGAGGATTTGATGCGGAATTGTACAGTCGGCGGACTGACATACATATTTACGAGCGCGCATGTGCAGACTGACAAACGCAAACAGTCCTGCGGGGGCAGGGGGGGTAAAGGTCTATGATCCTCTGACCAAACGCTCCGTTGACCAATGTCAGAGCTGTGTTCCATGCATCCCCACATACGTCACCAATCACAAATACGATTGCCGCCACGCGGCTTTTAAAGCGGTTGGTTGGAGCCCGAGATGCGAGGCATGGAATGGGGGGTGATGAGTTTGTCGGAAAGGGTTTGTCGGAAAGGGGAGGTGGTGAGAACTTGGCAATACAACATCCATTCACATGAACCGATTGATCCATTCACAAAGTCCATATTTTTGAAGTGGTCGCATCAGCAAAACACGAGTGCTATTCTGGATCGGGTTAAATAGTAGGAGTACGTAGTAGTGAGGACCAGTCGGGTACCTGGAAATGTTTTAACCTTAATTTCAGTACCACAACACCACAATCCCGTTGGAAAACCCCGATATCCGATATACCCAGGTACCAAGCGACAGAAGAGCGCAGAGAGAAATGTGAATCCAAGATATGTAACGAAAAAGAGCAAATGATAATATCTTTCATCACATAAATGTTACTTCCCAAATCTCGCCTTCTCCTTCTCACCACATTCCTCGTCTTGACAGCCATCCTCTACTACACCCTCGATCTGAGCACACTTTCCTCCCGTATTCTCACACATAACCCCTTCTCTTCCATTCCCAAACCTGAGAACCTTGAAGTTTTACTACATCCGGATGAGCATATATACCGGGAGTCAAAAACTATCAAGCATGTTTGGATTATCACGAAGGGACTCCGGAGTCCGGATGGAGTAGAGAAGTCTGTTTATTTGATAAATGGTTCGTTTCCTCAATCTTTTTTTCTCTTGTGAATAGTGAGATGGTGATATACTGACATAAAAGTAGGACAATTTCCAGGTCCTTTGATAGAAGCCAGGTCCGGGGATGAGCTTATCATCGAGGTTAGGAATGGGGTGAGGGATGAGGGAGTCGCGATTCATTGGCATGGTCTTTGGATGAAAGGTCTCTCTCTCTCTCTCTCTTCATTTCGTTCAAGTTTTAACTCTAACGGGCTTCAAAGGTGCAAACGAAATGGATGGTGTTGTTGGGTTAACTCAATGTCCCATCAAAACATCCAAAAGCTTCACATATAAATTCAAGATCGATGATGATCAAGCTGGGACCTACTGGTAACTCAGCATCTCACCCACCCTTTCTTCAAAATCAGAATTGACATTATACAGGTACCACGCCCATTCCGAACTCCAACGTGCAGACGGTATGTACGGCAGTCTGGTCGTCCACAAACCAGCCACCTCCGGCATTTCTGAGAAAAAGGAATACTTCTATGACAACGACATAAACTTGCTTATTGGCGACTGGTATCATCGACCAAGCCACGAGGTCCAAGATTATTACAAGGACTTCTCGAATGCTGGGAATGAGGTATCGAACCCCAGCAGAAAACTTAAAAGAAATATAGCTGACTATGGAAAGCCGGCTCCTGACTCACTTGTTATCAATGGAAAGGGGTATTTCAATTGTTCCATGGCAGTTCCTGCTCGTCCAGTACGATGTAAACATGTTGCCATCCCACAGCTGAACCTTGGGGAGGGGAAGACTAGATTGCGTATTGTGAATACTGGGTAATTTGAAACAGAAACAAATTATGAAAGAAAAAAGATTAATGACTGACAAATTTCTAGTGCAATGGTTGGATACACGATATCGTTGATAGGATACACCATGAAAGTAATCCAAGTTGACGGTGGCTCACCAGTCTCCGATGCCCCAAATGCACTATCAATAGGGATCCTCTATCCCGGAGAGAGAATGGATATACTCATTGAGCCTTCATCCACATTCGATTCACAAACCGCAGCTCTAAGAATAGAATTCGACCCAGAGTAAGTCCCTCTCCTCCACTACCTATTCCAACCAACCTAACATTCTCTCAGAAACCTCCAATTCCCCAACTTCGCCCTCTCCGAAACACAATCCTTCCCAATAACCACCAACCTCACCACCTCCCCACCTCAAACTCCATCAAACCCCACCCCAACACCACTACCACTCTTCGACCTCCTCAACGCAACCGGACCCCCACTAAACCTCCCCAAATCAGCCGACGAAAATCTAGTCCTCTACACCAAAATCGAGATCCTAGGCGAGTACAACAACGCTCCCAAAGGCTTCATAAACCAAACCACCTGGTCACAACCGCATTCCCGTCCCTTAATCACAGTAAACAGGAGTGAGTGGGGGGAAGCATTCATCCCATTCGTGAAAAGCGGGAGGGAGCGGTGGGTAGACATAGTACTAAACAACTTCGACGACAGAGGTCACCCATTCCATCTCGTTCGTCCCCCTACCCCCCTACCCCCCTCACCCCCCTCCCCCACCCAAAAAATCTACTAACACCCCCTCTCCAGCACGGCACCCCCTTCCACCACCTCACCACCCACGCCTTCGGAATCGGCGGGTACGCCGAATCATACAACCCCTTCGGCGCGCTCCCCACCCCCGCTCCGTCGATAAACACCGTCAACCCGCTGAGAAAGGATACCGTCTTCGTGCCGAGCATGGGGTACGTCGTGCTCCGGGTGCGGGTGGATAACCCCGGAGTGTGGTTTTTTCACTGCCATGTGCTTTGGCATCAGGATGTGGGTATGGCGATGGGGTTTCATTTTGGAGAGGAGGAGGAGGGGTTTGGGAGGGGGAAGGATGGAGAGGGGTGTTGAAGTGGAGATGGGATGGAGAAGATGGTGGTGTTTATAGATTTATTTGGAAGGGGGAGAGGTTGGATTGTCTACCTTGTACATCTTTCACTTAAAACCCGATTTATAAACTCCACCCAAATTACCAAAGAATATTAAACGCATTAGTCAATTCAGGATCAAGTAAATCCCATTTCAGTCCAGTAGTTCTTTAATCATTCTGCTTACCTTATTATTGTGCAGCGCTACGTGGTTACCATAAGAGAGCTCTTCTCTAGAGGGGCAAATTTCGACGTTTTTCAGGACCAGGAGAGGAGATGTATAGTATAGTACATTCTTCATGTCATAGTTTCACGGGCACCTGCAACTCCTCTATACTCTTTATCAAATAGAGCTTCACCTAGGATATCGAATCGAACCGAGCCCCTCGCGTCAAATAGTGGACCTTGTACGTACGGTCTTCTCTCCTCGATATCCCCGAGTTCGCAAGTAGGACCAGATACTTATATTCTCTACACCACACAAAAGGATCTAAAAACGCCCGCGGTGAAGATCCCTTTTATCCCCCATCCCACATTATCACATTAAATGTCCCCCTACGCACCCCATCATAACAACCTAAACCCCGCCCCCTCCAATCCCTCAACATCCAACAACGGCCGTCCTTGCAGAGGATATGTCCAAAAAAGTGGATTCTCCCCCTCCTCCACCCGTCCGATTCCATGACTCTGCAAATCCCCAATATCCGGACAATAAAGATTGAACCCCGTAGGACTAGGTTGAACACCAACCTTATCCCCGTCTTTCCTTTCTCTTCCGTCCTCAATTTCACCCTCGATTTCAGCCTCAATACCCCAATGCCGAATCAGATAATACAGTATTTGCAGACCGCGCTTTGCAAAGCCGTGACATCCCGACATCTCTTTCAAGTACTTGATAGCCTGTTGTAGAGCCGCAGGTCCGGTTTTGTCAAGACCCATGGTGACGGCGTGCGCGACGCTGGAGGTGAGAACGAAGTATGGGACAAATGAAGGGGTACGACGGAGTGTGTAAAGTTGGGAGTAGGAATTTACGAGGGCGGATATTGCTTCGGCTGCTTGGTTGCAGACGTCTTTGGGGGAGACACCGGAATTGATCATTTTCAGTTTCATAAAGGGCCTGAAGAGGAGAAGGATGGCGTAGTGGTAATACATACTTCAACAGTCAGCATCGAAATATTGGTTGTAAGGGAAGAAAGACTTACTGGACGAAAAGAACAGACGGTGTGAAGTTCTGCCCCAATCTCAATGATTCTGGGATAGCCGCATACCACTTCAAGAATCCGGTATAACAATCGAGCAGAGCCATATTAGTGATTGATTTACCCGGATGGTAAAGTTGGTAAAGACTTGTGTGAACAATTTCCGAAAGCTCGCAGAAAGTTTTGAAAACGCTTCGTACATTTGAAGGTTGCGTACAAGGACGTTCTAGTGGTTCCCCTGCTAAGTTAGCTTTACGTGTTGCTAGATATTGAACAAAATAGCTAAATTACCATCGTCTGTATATGGGATCCAATTCGAAGCCTCGACATGTGCGACGATTTTGGGCTTCGCAGCAAGTTTGATATCACGCGAAAATTGTGGTATTCGACCAATACTAAGTGACCATGCTCTAAAAACCAAGGTCAGTGTCTCCATCTGAAATATGTGGATTTTTTGCAAATTAGAAAGACTTACTGGTCTAAGGAGAAAGCACCCCAAAATGTAGCTGAACGTACAGCACTCTCTGCTTGCTCAGCGCTAGACAAGTCGCCTTGGAAATCACCATCCTTGTGTAGTCCCAATTCAATGGCTAATTTGATTGACTGGCCTGCCAGAAATATACTCTCACTAGTACGCCCACAACTAGCCTCTCTAATGGACATTAATCCCATGGCTTGGATGGTGGTCAAAACGTGTCTATCATCTTCTGCTTCCAGCAATATCGTAGCCTCCGCAAAGAAATGATCGCCTGCCGTATTGCTATTTGTGGGGTCTGAACGAGATTGCGGCTGATTGGAAAACCTACATCCAAGAGCCAAGATAGCATTAACGAGAATGGGCGAGCAGTACGTCTTGCTTCCGGTTCTGTACCCTTCTAGGAAATGCTCTTTGCTTAGGGAAGCAAATGTTGGATATTCCCAGCAGAAATACAAAGCCATGAGATGCTCGACGAAAGCGTTGTCAGAAGTAACGTTTGTCCAAGTCTCATTCAAATGAGCAGTTCCTCCTCCGAAATGCCAATCATTAGAATCAAACTCCCCCAAGATGGTATTTTGACCTTTATCTCTGGCATCTTGGGTCGCACTATCAGGAGTCGAGGCTGTTTCCACCTCTCGATGCCATGTTCCAACGAGACCGCGGGTAGGAACGGCGTGATGACCAGACGGTAGAGTTTGTGGATCCCACACCATGGGGTCGTCTTGCTGGACCGCACCCGCTTGATTGTTGTGGATATCGGCAAAGTTCCCTTGCGATTCTCCAAACTGACCGAATGTTTCAAAGCGCGGAGTGATACGAGATTCGGTATGAATGGCAGGCTGCAAAGCGTCTGCAATTACTTGATGATCACTCTGTCGAGAGAATGATGTTATATTTGCACCAGCAGGCGACATGGACGTTGACGCAGAACTTTGGCCTTCCAATTGTTGGCTTATGCTCTCCAATGTTTCCCCACGACGGAGCCTCTCGATAATCTGAGCTGGCTGGTCGTCCTGGACTAGGGCTGATAACACGCGCTCGCTCTGGCGTTGTTTTGTCTTCAATTGTTCAATCTCGCTCCTCATATGTTCCTTCGATTGGCGCACGGGAATCTCGTAGACACATTCGACGCCGCGCTGAGTGGTGCATCGTCCGCATGGAACTTGGCCATCGCACTAGAAAGAGAAGAGGAGTCAGTAAACAGCAACAGAGAATATGCGACGCTGAAATGGTAGTTGTGGCATGCCTTTGCTCTCTTCTTTCGACACTCTTTACATGCATTGGGCGTAACAACTCCCAGTCCGCGCCTCCTCTTGGAGGCAGCTGCTTCATCCATATTGATTGATGATTACGGTCCTCGCAGTAGGGTCTCTGATATACATCATATGCGACCCAGAGGGAGTGGTGGCCTTGGGAAATGCAGTTGGAAAGGGTTCACGCGGGGTATCATGTATGGAGGGGTAAACTGGAAAGTCGGGATCGGGATCTTCAAGAGAGCTCAGGGTGTTCAGGGCGGAAAGAAGTATAACTGGATGAAAAGTCTCAGAAAAAAGTGAATGTGAATGTGAATATTCCAGGGTTTTGGCATGACGTACGAGTTCGCTGAACGGTACCGTTCTGGTCGACCTGCAGGTGAAGCGTTGGCAATGGAGATCATTGAAGATCTATGGGCTTCTACCCGTACCTGGGGCTGGGGTTGGGGTTCTCTCAGCCACACTGTGGCGTCAAGGAATTTTGATGCTCAGTGCGGTCCTGTACAGTCCTTCCCTTCCTCTTCTAAATTGATTTGAGAATCTTCGAGGGTGACATTTAAGATGGTGAGGTTGAGTAAGTTATCAATATAGAAATGCACTAAACAACGGAGTGTAAAGAGTGGGCAATGGCATTCTCGCGTCGGGCCAATTCGCATAGCAAGCCCACGAGAAACTTTAAAAGCCACCCCACCCCACTACATGTGATTGGGCTGATCGTACTCGTACCTGGCTAGTTAATATACCGGTACATTGCTTGTACCAAGTCATAGAATATGGATTTTCTTATTATCCTGACATCGAAGAGCTTCTGTCAAGCAAAAGAAATCCTTTCAAGAATGTCGGATTGTTCTGTGCTAGGGAAGCTTTGAAGTAAGAACAATAGTTTTAAGGCCCAAGATTCAGCTGCGAAGGGAAATGTATACCGCAAAAAAAGAACCGTGGGGAAGTACTTGACGTAGTTTGAGAAACAACAGAGTGTCCGGGGCCGATGTACTGCTTTGTGAGGCGGAAAAGGGGTACCGAGTACAAAGTACGCGAGATGATATACGTACATCATACATGGACTTGGTACATGCTAGAGTATTGGAATGTTTTCCAAATTATAATTGGTCAAGCGAACCCGAATGTTTAATAGTCGTGACCTGTGGATGTCTTAAGCACTTGCTTGACCTAGGACATAAAGTTGGTGTCCAGAACCAGCGAGATACATCCATCACGCCTGTCTCATCTTTTCTTGGAGATAGCTGAGAGTTTGTGGTAGAGTAATACTTGGATGAGACAGTGGTCATTCTTTCTATCATTTTCTTCCTCTTCCGAGTTCCCCGCTGCATATATTTTTAACATAATGGTTACCGCCAGAACCTTATGGGAGCCACGAGGAAGTATCTCATAGGTGTAATGCATGACCACAAATCGCTATGATGCAAGTAAAAAGATGACCAGTGGGGAGAAAAGTGGTGGTCAGTGGATGGGTAAATTATTTATTCAAAACCAAAGTAGCTATGAGGTAGATAGGAGAAACCTGAGGAGCAACGTAGTAGTTGGCGCCGATTACCGAAAGCGAACGCATTCATGTGAATTGCTCACCAGGTTTCTACACCAGTGGGGGAGCTCACAGGGAGTAAGCTCAAGAGATATGTGTGGTGTGTGTACTTTGCATAACATTTGTGTAGGGGTTGTACCACTCTTTATGCTACTCTCTGAATTCTAACCTATCATGTGGTTGTCCAATGTTTACTCAGCAAGCCGCGGAGGGTCTTCGCAAAAGTGGCGTGACAAGATCTGGAACATCACCTCATAACACGAATTCTCTTTCGATTTGGCAATTTTTTAAAAACTCTTTGCTCCCTCAACGAATTTTCGCTTGAACGGAGGTAGTGCATCGGTATTGGGGCGAGCCTCAAAAGAAGAGGCCTACGATTGGAGGGCAAGAGTCTGAGTGATACTTTTGCTGAGCAAGCGCAGCATTTTCATTCTCGTTGTAATTATTAGGGCTGCCCTCAGCAATCCAATGCACTGCTGAGTCTAGAAATAGATAGCCACAAATTAAAATTGCCGGATAGAACCGAACTAGCTGCCGATTCACAAGCCGAGGACTGTATGAGAGCAGGAGTTGCGGTCTCAACATCCTCCACCTCCTTGGTGCGGAGTCCCCCGACAATGTTTATATCGTAGCCTCCTATGTTCCCTGCGGTCTCTTCTTCAAGCCGAAGACCCACATATCTCTAAAAGTCACATCATCCCGCTGCACTTCTCGTATGACACGAGTTAAAACCGGCCCTGAGGCTCACTCTAAGACCTAGTTTCGAACGTGTTCTCAAGCAAACGTCCCCGGTTATGTCCTTGGATCGTACTTACGGTCATTTTGAGAATTTCTGCTGTACCGACCCCCACAGGAACCTCGTAAATATGTTCTTTTCCATACTTATAACACCACGCTCTCTTCTCCTCCCAATTCATATAGTCATCACATCAAGCCTCAAAAAATTAGATTATACAAACCATATCATCCATTGTATACTTTACCCGAACCATATTTCACGCTTGTTCCGCTTATCATAACTCAAAAAACAACATCCTCTCACATACTTTGACAACTTTCGGGCTTTTCTAATTACAGCAAGCCAGACTTGCAGCTATCAACAACATTGTCCGGTCTATGCCAATGTCGAGCACTACTGCGCAAGGGATACCGGCAGTTGATTATTTCTCATTAGAGTCTTCGAAATCTCAAGTAAGTTTTCATATTCCTTCCCTCAGTTTCTTCTTTCAACCAAGCTGTGATTCTCGTCCGAAGACTGAATACACATCTGAAAGCATGATCGCAATTGTCAAGATCATATAGCAAGTTCAAACAGTGGTACTCAAGGCTATGTCCTCATTACTTAATAACGATCAGAATGCGCATAACTAATCCCATCTCTCCGCAGAACAACAGCAAAACCAGCTCATCACCATTTGCTTGGGACTCAGCCGTCTTTGACGACGCTGCCTTCGATATTGGTGCTTCAGACTCTTGCAATTCCACACTCGCCTCCCCATCATCGCCAAGCTCGATCGTCTTTGCCGACGCCATCGATAACTGCGGCCTGCCAAAAGAAGGACTCTCATCCGACCTCCTAGCAGAAAAAGCCTTCAATTTCGGCTCGTTCGAGGACTGGATGCGTTGGGAAGACCCCAGTGACGCGGCATTGTCGCCCGTAACCAATTTCTTCCCTGAGCTCAAAGTCGAACCAAATTCTCCAGCAATGGCAAACTTAGAGATTCGAAACAACGGAATGTCAAGACTACCCATGAGCAATGACGAATGTGCCGTTTTCTGTGACGATCCTATGGGTGACGCCCCATTATTCCAATCACCAAACACCTTCGTTTCTGAAATCCAACAACGAGAGAACCTTTACTCCACACCTCTCTCCTGGTCACGACCAACAATCGGCCCGCGCTCCCAAAGCTTCTCGACCAGTACACTCTCCCCAGAAGAAGAAGCTCGGTTGCGGAATATCGCTATGCCCCCACAACTGCAGTCCAAGAATTTTATTATCCCCGAAGCTGTATCTCACCCAGCCTCTCCTTCATCCACATCCTCACCCGAGCCTTTCGTCGACAGAAGAAAGAAGCGTAAGAACAGTATCGAAGATGAGGACGATGAGGACTACGAACAAACCACCACCAAGCACCCTGTTGTTAAGAAGACAGCTCATAACATGATTGAGAAACGCTACCGAACGAATTTAAATGATAAGATTGCAGCGTTGAGAGATTCCGTTCCGAGTCTGAGGGTGATGAGCAAGAAGAATTCGAGGAACGGAGAGGAGGAGGAAGATCTGCAGGGGTTGACGCCAGCGCATAAGTTGAATAAGGTATGTTTCTTTCCCCCTCACCGGACGGGTCTTTGTCCTTTTTCCCTCGAGAGGTGGATTTTTAGCTAACGCACAATAAAGGCGACCGTCCTCGCCAAAGCAACAGAATACATAGCCCACCTCGAAAAAAGGAATAAATTCCTCAACCGCGAGAACTCGAATCTACGAGCGAGAGTTGACGCTTTTGAAATCTTGGTTGCGGCGAGACAGCAGGGCCAGGCTGTGGGTTTGAGTCAGAGACAGCATCGGAACTCGACGAATAGTCGGCAGATGCCTAGTGGGTTTATGATGTGAATTTATCTCGAATACACAACGATGAATGAAGGTAATGATGGTGATGGAGCGAGGTGGCAAAAGCGAATGGAGAGGTAGAAAGATGAAAAGGAGGAGTGGAAGCATTGTATAGGCATCCTTGGGCGTTTTATGGTTCTTGGAATGAAAAAACGCAGGATACCCACCAACGTATTTTTTGCATTTTCCCGGGACGGAAAAAGTTGTTTTATTTCATTTTGGGGATGAGGGTTTTTTATTGGCAGCTTCTCACATAGTGCCGCTGTTAGAAATAGGGAGGAAAATTTAATGGGATATATTCCGCTTCTTATTCTGCTTTTTCTTTGTAGCTACGTGGTGATCAGGTTGGAGTAGCTAACTATGCCTAGATGCTTATAGCCTGACATACTCCTTGGATGTTCAAGGTAGCATTCACTTATTCTTGACTCACTTACGACGCCTAGTTAGGAGTACATAGCTAACCTCAAGTTCCTTGCCAGTCCACGGCCTGTCTCATGGAAGATTGTAGCCCCAACATGGGTGAAAGAGATCCCGTGATCTATGTTTCGACCATATGCCGGAGTAGGTGTCATTCACAGTCATGAATCAAAGGGAATGGGAACGATTTAAGTAACAAGACATACATACTATGCCAGATGAATCAGTGCCCGCGCACCCAACCTATATGCGAGTTAATCACCGTCGATATGCCTTCGTGATTGTGATGCCAAAGGGAACCTCTATTTAAGCAGGGCCCTAGATGCGAAGTGAGAGATAACTTCCTTAACCTCAAACAACAAATCTACCTCGTTCATTAAATTCCAGCTTTGATACTTCTTTCGAACTTTTGAGTCTGCGTTACCTTTGGTTCGGAACCGCTACATATCTCTTCGAAGAAATACTTGCCTGGCATATCAGAAGCTGCTGTCGGTCATACCAGCGTCGAAAGGGATACCGAGAACACCAGTATCATCATGTCAGACTCCTCTTTAATCGAGTACCTCCGCCATGAATCAAATAACAGAACCGATAAAGACCGGAAACTACTTCCAGAAGACAACACCATCGCCACAAGAGACAAGGACTTCCCACCAGAATTATATGATGGAGGTGTCTTTAGAGAATCCGGTACTTATACGAATTCTGAAGGAGTGGTTAAGCCGTTGATGGGGACGCGGTCGTATTTTATCCCGAAAGATTCATACACAAGGACCGTTGAAGAATATACCGAGAAGTATTACAACGGGGAAATGGAAGAGCGGTTTCTATGGGCACAATTTCTTTGTGATTTCTTTGCCTGGTCTAAGGAATGGTTCACGAAGGTTGAGAAACCAGCGCTTATAAAGCTACGCGAGACACTTCGTAGCCGAGTAGTATATGTCAACCAGTCAGAAGACGTCGCCAACACTCTTTACAATACACTTGTCACAAGGGGTTCACTCGATTGGCCAGATGACGACGTATGGAGTATGAAGCCAAACTATGGAACTTATACAAGCGAATTCGAAGAGATAGATCAACAATGCGCCTTCTCTGAGAGATTTAGCGGTCATGAAAAAAATCTTTCTCTTGATTTCTCGAAGCACCGACGTACTTTTGTTCGCAGATGCAGGGTTGAAGGCGTGCCTGAAAAGAATTGGTATTTGGGCTTTAATATTATGCTCAAAGGTCCCGCTCTCACTTACTACAGAGAGACGCTTAGCGGGAGAGACCTGGATTTCTCGGATCTTTGTCGGAAACTGGTTGATCGATATGGTGTGGATGAGAGTGTTTTAGAAGAGAGTGATTGAAGACCTAAAGGATGGCGACATGTTCTTCCAAATCCCCTCATTCTTTCAAGGGTGAAAGACCTTGAAGGCGAATATGAATTGGATGAGTATGACGCCCAGCACTTCTCAATTAATGCCACGCTGGCGTGGTGATTATGTATAGTGATAGGATGGATGATCGCTGGCGATTTGGTTTGATCTTAGATGTACACGCGGAAAACACGTTACCGTAGCTAGCTACTTACACGAATGAATTATCCATTTTTGCAACCTAATGCCGCCTCAAATTCTCTGGAAGTTTTTGATGACAATCCATGTAGTAAGTCATTTTCAACAATCGAGTATGACCTAGGTTATGCAAATGACAGAAGAAGCTTGTGAGGCTCACTTGCTTTGGTTCTGTTCTGATTTCCAGACCGGTATCTCGAGCATTGTGACAAAATTGATTTCAAAATTCATGTGCGAGGGATGCGATGTTTCATTGAAAAGAAGTTCTCAAAGAGGTCTAAATCCTTCGGCAAAAGTACGAAAAATGACACTCAAACAACCCAAACCACAAAAAAATAAGTTTGAAACTCCCGGAGGAGTGCCTCCAAAGAGGGCTTCCGTGACATATATTGCCAAATCTTGGGTATCTAGTCACACACACATCGTTCCATCCCACCAACGCCAATTCCAACCGTCCCCCAGTTCCCCAATCGAATAAAGTAAAAACCCCTCGTCTAACAACAATTCGCCAAAGACCAAGAGGAAATACCAAGTCAACTCTTCTTTGTCCCTAAGGACGAGACTCAAGTAACTCCTTTTCGATCATTCTCAACTGCTCCAGCTCTCGTTCCGTAACGGAACACGCAGTATCTGCCTCCGAAAACTCCACCAAAGCGTCCGTATGAGCCATTCTGGCTCTACTAGTCGACACCACCTCCGCAAGCTGGGCATTCTCCAATTCCTGCTCTGCCACTCGCTTATCCTTTGGCGATAACTTGGCAGATTTAAGTGCCTCGATTTCGGCCTCGATGGCATTCAAACCGGCAACAATGGTTTCGTACTTTACTGCTGCTTCGGTCTTCTCCCGCTCGGCTAAGGTGCGCTTGCGCGCTGCTGCCTTGAACTTGGTGGTGGCGGCGGCGAGTTTGGGGCGGAGGGCAGCGAGCTTCTCATTAATTTTTGCCCGTTGGGCGGCTGCTTCCTCGTCGGTCAATTGCAGCAGGTTGGTTTTGGCTTGCTGCTTCAATTGCAGCTGCTGCATTGCGCTCTGATTTTCACCAGATCAGTACATTTGCAAGGAATTTAATGTTACATTGTCGAACTTACCGCCATATTACCAACGACTTCCAGGTATGTTACACTACCATTTGACAGGTAGTTAAATGGCGGGTCGGGGGTTGGGGCACCAAGGTTGGCTGCATGCTTCTCCTCTGCCTCCTTGAACCAGGTCTATTCCATATTGTTAGCAAAGAATTCGCGTTGCTATTTGAGTAAGAATAATTAGCTTACTTCCAGATTGTCCAACAACTTCCCAAAAACCTCACCATTCTTGGGATAGTCGTGCTTGCCGAGATCGCTAAACATGGTGGCAGACAAGAGATCCTCAGAGGGGGTTTTTTCAGGGTCGACATGCGTTGAAGAGGATGGCTTGAGAGCCGACTTTAGTCCAGCGAGTGAGGCTGGCTTGGTGGGAGTTGCGGGGGTGGTGAGGAATTCCTATATCTCCATTGAGTAACGAGTATGAAATTATATGAATTCAATGACTTACGGGGTGCTCTGCGAAAGCAACTCTCTTTGGTGTGGGCGCCATCTTTGTTAGTAGTGGTGGTAGTGGTTGTGGTGCTCGCGATGCAGAAGTTTCTAGGTCGGTCGTGTGTTTGTTTTGGACAGTTTGGAATCTTTTTTCGCGTAGCAACCGAACTTTCGCCTATTTTTCGCTATGTAGTAGAACAACACATGGACTGCTTTATTAAGCTACAAGGTTCAAACAACGTAATAAGTTTAGATGACTTACGCGAAATAAAAAAAGGGAAGTAAAAGTAATTATTCCTACTTACACCTGAATATTTTAATTGTTTTAATTGATTTCTATAGCAGCTTTTGTTTAATAAACTTACGCGAAAAGGAATTAAACAAATAGAAAATAGATAAATATTACGTTTCCAAAACTACTTTATAAATCTTAATTTGTTTATAAGATGAATTTAACAGCTTTCATAAAATATACTTACGCTAGATAAAAAGGAATATTAGAAAGAAAATATTCCTACTCTTTTGTTTATTTTCTCTAAACTATATTTCAAATCTTTTTATATAAATATTCATACGTAAAGTCTTACTTAAAGTATAAATACTTTCATAAATATTATATACGTAGCTTTCTATAAATATTGGTTATAAAAGTTCTATAATAATATAAACTTCTTAGTAGTTTAATAAATCTAGGTCTTCGACTAATAAAGAACTTCGCGTACTTTTAATTTATAAATCTTATCTTTATAAAATATACGATTAATGATCCAACTTAGGAAGAATCTTTCTAATCTATAAAGGTAATGTTATTAGAAGACGAGGGTATAATATAGAATAGATAAGCTAGAATATAGAGAGAAGCTAGCTAAGAGGCAAGTAGGGCTCTAATATAGGGCTATCTATCGGTATAGGAGTGTTCTAAATAGGACTAGCGCCTTCTATAGAATGTACTAGTACTATATAGTAGATCCGAGAGTACCCGTGTTATAATAACAGAATACTCTTACTCTACTAAACTATATATCTAAACACGTATACCTAGATACTAAGAGCTTTCCTCTAAGTACTTAAAGACGAAAACATAATACAATAATAAAGAAAGTTTAGAGGCTTCTCTAGGAGCGAATAAGTTAGCTCTAACAAACGAGCCATCTACTAGAGAAAGTATCTACAATAAGCCTAGCGCCTTCCATAGAATTACTTTAACAAACTCGATTACGTAATAATACTCTCTCTCTTATACCTTCCAACAATAATTTCATCTATCACTTGTACCTCCCGCGTACCGATTACCGCCAGCATATAAGTCTCACCCCTGCCAAACCTTTCTTTAGTCAATCCATCCGCTAACATCTCTATACCTTCAACTCTCTCTCTCTCTCTCTCTGTCTCTCCACAATAAAATAAAAATAGCATACAAACTTCTTACTCCGCTGCTACAATCCAGGAATCAAGAGCTCCCTGTTATTCCCTGAATCATTAAACTCGTTATACTCTAGGTATACGGAATTCTCTCGCCGGACATTTGTAGACCGGCGAATAGATCCGTAGTTAGTCTTGCCTCTATCTTGAACTCGTTTGCATTCTCTTCTGGATCGCTGGACATACCTATCTTACGGATAAATTGTGTTTGGGTTAGATGGTATCGCGCGTTACAGCTACAGTATAAGGAGGAGTGAAACACCACACTACTGCTTGAGGCAGTTTTCATCGACTCCAGAGCCGTTTGGCTTCGGGCTTATAACCTATTAATTTATCGGAACGGTACTTGAAATAAGAAGGATATAGGCAAGCCGCAATCGTCGTATTATAGTATTCTTACAACGAAAAAGAAATGAGAAAAGAGAGTTATATAATCTTACAAAGGTATAGTCTATATTAATATATTCATCACCCACAACTAAACCCTGGGTAGATCCACTATCCGAGGTATAAATAAAATAGTAGACTTAGAATATTTACCAACAAGTACTAAAAAGAAAAGATAGTCCTCAATCTCGGGCCGGGGGAAGGACCAGCCATGGCACTCCACTCCACTCCTCTCCTCTTAATCTCGAACCTTTTATGCCCCCACCATGCCCCTGATGGAGAACTTGGTTAAATATGCTACCTACCTACCAGTTAGATACGCAAGCAAGAAAGATCATTTTGCTGTGCCAGACTTTTTTAAGTATTTAAAATCTTCTGGAAGGAATGACCTTATCGGGAACAAAAAGGTGAAGTGTGACGAGACACGTAACTACCTACCCTTGAAAACCCTTGAAAACGAGCATGAGCTAACAACCCTTATTAACAGTACACTTTCATATTCTATATCACAACCTATCCTATTTCACCTTCCCTGAAGTGTATTATTCCATTAAGACGCAGTGCGCTCCACCACTCCACCACTATAGGTACTTTTGCCCTCCCACCCTCCCCCTCCCCTCCCCAATTGCAATTTCAATCTCAATCTCACCATACCTTACCATACCTTACACAGTAACTCCAACCCAACATCCCACCTCAATCAATACTTCAACTAATCTTCCTTCCAGCTATTTTCAGGCCTTCATCATCATATTTTATATTTCCCACTGTGCAGTAAAACATCGCATCGCATCATCATAAATCCCGTTCCAATTCCAACTTCCCTATACAATATTTTCGAACATTCCATCAACGGCCGCCGCATCCTCAGACTAAGACTTCTAGTTGGACTTCTTTCAAGTTCTCAATCCCTAATTTCCAATCTTCAGACTGCCACCCACTCTCATCTCACGGTCACCTACCTACCTACCTACCCACCACCTACTTACCTACCTCCATCCACTGTACATTCCTAATCTATTCTCCAGACTTCAGACTTCAGACTTCAGTATATAAACACAAAGCAAAGTCCTAGCTAGAAAAGTGCAAGTAATCCAAATAAAGCCCCAGCCCCAGCCCCAGCCCAGACATATCATATCATATTATACATACCAATCCACTCCCTCCCCCTCCCTCCCCGTCCAATCTAGCTTTCCTTTCCATTCTCTCATATCACATCATCACTAAGCTCTACATCCCACCCCCATCCCATCCTCATCCTTATTACCTACTTACCTAATCATATCCATATAACAACTCAATCCACCAAATAGTCTTCCCATAACCAGTAGCCTACCTAGGCTACCAGCCCCCAACCTCTCAACCTATTATACTACTCACTACCCCCCTCCTCGCTGCTCCACCCTGAGCCCTCCCTTCTTCCTTCCTTCCTTCCTTCCTTCCTTCCCTTCTTCTTTCCTTCCTTCCTTCTTTCCTCAAGTAAAAAGCTGACTCTAGCTCCCATCATCATCATATAAGACCAGTGCGTGGTTCGTTGAACTTGACGAAATTTTCACTACCCAGATGGGAGATGGGAGATACAGAAATTGCGCAGCGATGTCTCAAAGGTATCACGAACAAACACCGTACCAACGAATCCAGCGCATGTCCTCTCTTCAACTCTTTACTTCCAGTATATAAATCCCCTTGCGAAAGTAAAACCTAGAAACGTTATATTTATAATCTATATAACCACGAAACTAGTAGCGATCGATCATCTTGCACTAATACGAACGTAACCTTGTACAGTATATAGGGACTAGACTAGGGCAAACCATCAAGACGCGATCTATGGTCGACAGCTCCCAAAGAATCCAGCGCATGTCTTCTCTTCAACTCTTTACTTACAGTATATAAATCCCCTTGCGAAAACCCTAAAACTTTAAAGTTTATATAAATATAAAAGTAGTAGCGATCGATCATCTCGCACTACCGCAACACCGTATATACGGACCGGACCAGGGGAAATCATAAAGACACGATGCGATGGTCGATAGCTCCCGTGACTCATCCCTCTCTTCAATTTCAATTGCATACCTATCATGAGCGAGATGAATTCCGATCCATCAAGGGAAATTATCCAAGAACCAGAACCCCACAATTCCACAAGACCTTCAGACAACCTTAACCTACCATCCAGAAAAGGCACAACAGAATCATAGAAAACAGAAGAGCTTAGCTTCTCCATCCCACACAGGCCAAAAATTTCCATGTAATTCTCGAAGGCATCTATCCTAAGAGAATTTTTGACGCAACCTCCCAAGGAATTTTCCAGCAACCTCTAGATCCGGGACACACCACCAACTCCAGTCTCCATCCCGCCACCAAAATTCTACACTATCAAATAAGCCAAGCCAAGTCAAGCCAAGTTCGCTCTACTCTGCGCTGTCATCCTCATTCCACATCTGGTTCTTCTCACGGATTTCCCACATCAGATCAGCCCTCTTTCCTCTACCCAAATTCATCCATCCAAATCCCAAGAAAACACACACACACATACCAAAAAAAAAGAACAATTATGCCGCCCAAAAACAACAAAATTTCAGCAAATTAAACCATAGAACTTCGCTCCGGAAGAAAGAAGAAAACAAATAGACAAAGATGAATCATAAGATCGTACAACCCCCCTTCTCCCCCTCCCTCATGACCCGTTTTCGTCGTCCGGTTTTTCGGTACTGGCCATTGTGTTTTCGGACTTCCCTCTGGACCAGCGCCTGGTCTTCCAAGGAGGGGAACGTCGCGTTGTCTTTACGGATGATTTGTCGACAGAGATCGATGAATACTTCATCGACGTTTGCTTGGGTCCATGTCAATACCTCCCTCTTATGTAGAAATGAATTTAAGGGAAAGGCAGAATTAGGAGATTAGAAGGAATAAAAGAACATACCCCTCCTCCTAGCACTCGTCTCGTAATACGGCGCATTCCCCCAACTCTGACTCACACTAAAAGCCTTTGATCGACTGACCACCCTGTCATCTTCTAAATCCGATTTGTTCCCCACAATCACAATGGGTACATTTTCATCGTCTTTTATACGAATGATTTGTTCCCGTAGTTCGGCTAGTTCGTATAAACTGCTCTGACTGGTGATGGAAAATACGAGGAGGAAGCCTTGGCCGGTTTTCATGTACAATTCTCTAGAAGAAATGTTAACTTGGGGGATGATGGGGGTTGAAAGGGATAAAGACTACCTCATCGCAGCTATTAACAATTAGTGTATGTCACGTGACTGAGAGGGGGTAAGGACTTACTAAATTGTTCCGTTCCTGCGGTATCCAGACTAGAAAAAGAGTGAGTGGTGGGTCCGATTGTAACATTCAAGTCGGAAAAGTGAGTAAAGAAAAAAAGAAGAGTAGTTCCCTACATCTCAAGCATGCATTGGCGGCCCTATGACACGTCAGTCCGGTGGCCAAAAAGAGGGACGATCACTTTGAAATCGGAAATGGTGATACTTACATCGACATCAATCTGTTTCCGATAGGAATCTTCAATTGTCGGGTCGTAACTCTCAATCCAGACATTTTGGACGAATTGTGCTATGAGAAGTTGTGAGTTGGGGGCCATTCAGGGGTAAGTGTAGATGACAGGATTTGGGGCCTTACCAGTGAGGCAGCTCTTGCCAACACCACCTGTAGAGTAAAAATGTGTCAGCCAGGCTGCGCAGTGCCTGCCCAGAGGAGGCCAAAAAAAGCCACCAGGCAAAAGTCCGAAAAAAGAAAGATGGAAAGGGGGCAAAAAAGTCACGCACCAGCCCCGAGAACGACAATGTTAAAATCTCTCCTGTGAATCATCATCCCATGATTAGCAAAGTTCGAGGCTTCCCATTGCCATGAGAAGAGATGAAGAGAGATCCGAGATCAGATGATAGGAGGGCTACGACTTACCTTTGCGAGTAGGTCCTCGAGTTTGGCATTTCCGCGATTCACATAAAAGGTCGTAGGAGGAGAGGCGTTGATCGTTGAAACTTGACAGTTTTGAAATGTGAAAACCTTCGATTCTCTTGCGGCTTGATCTCCAGGTCCCTTCTCCTATATTCTGGGCTGGGCTGGGCTGGGCCGTACTGCGTGCGTTACAGTACGAGATGCGATGCGGCGGCGAGCCTCAAGCCAACGACCCCTCTCACTCAATGTGCCTCCAAGTCACAGATCCCGATCCAGAAGTGTCCAAATCCCGAAGCGGCCGTCAAAGGTGCCTTTGCCTGTGCCTTTGCTTGGGCTTGTGCTTGTCTTGCTGGGTGTACTGTAGGTGCTCTTCCTTTAGGATTCTGGGCCTCTTGATTCGGTGCTGGGGGGGTACATGTATGGTAGAGAAGTTTAATACACGTCCTCGGGCTCAGCCATGGGATCAGATCAATCAATCTAGGTTTGTCGGTTCAGCAAAGACAGGCAAGAGACGAGCCGGCAGCTAGCACGCGAACTGGATGGTCCTCGGAGGAAAGAAAATCAAAAATAAATTCCACTTGAAGCGTAGCGGCGGCGTGTGCAGTAAGGCGAGGCGTGTGCAGTAAGGCGAGGCGTGTGCAGTAAGGCGAGGCGAGGCGAGGGAAGCAGGAACGCAAAGGTACGAAGGTAGGTAGATGGTAGCAGCAGCGCGCACGCTCTTTCTCCCCCAAAACGCACAGTCAACGCAATGCAATGCACGCTCGAGTCGCTCCACGAGCCCTTCCACTTTGCCCTTTGGCGTCGTCCGCCCTCGTTTTTTTGCACGGTGCAGCACGCAGAAGAGCAGCAGCACAGCAGCCGTCTCCGCTTCACAATGGTGGAATTGTGGAGGGGGATGGTGGAGACTGGAGTCAGCTTGGGTTCTTGGTTCTTGATTTTTTGGCTCGGATTTCCATCCGTCCCCGTCGCGTTATTGCTGCTGTTGGGGTTGGCCCTGCACCTTGGACTGGTCACTGGTATCGAGGAGGCGAGTTTTGGAAAGAGAGTTCGCCTTGCGTCGGGCCAGAGCCGACGTTTGAGTGAGAATGGGAATGGGAATGGGAATGGGAGATGGAGATTAGAATCTGGGGCTATGAATCGCTATTCATGGATCCGGATTCGGATTCGGAGTGTGGTGTTGATGGCCCTTGACACTGTCTGTCTTTCCCAATAATTGTCGATCATAGACGTGGTGGCATGGGATTACTGCCCGAGTGGAGTTTGTCTGGTTCCGACAGCGTGGGTAAATCAATGTAAATCAATGTAAATCAATGCTTTTGGTAAATAAACATCATTGGAATGGGATAATAATAATGGAATCCTGGGCTGAGGATGGGGAAAAAGATATAAAAAGGATATTTCTCCTGCGACCATAGGTACTGGCTGTTGGTTGGTCGTATGCTAAAAAAATATCTGCAGCAAACCCCCTTGAGCATGGCATCCAGACCATCTGGTTCGTCAGAAATTCCATGTGTGATGTACCTGCGTTTACATATCCCGTCTCCATTCTTAGCACGTTGCAGTAGTCAATTCGCACCTCGCAGCAGCAGTCTACATAGGCCATTTCCATAGGTAGTGTGCACTCGGTCTCCGATGTTCAAGTCCAATAATGAAGTTCCCTATCCTGATTCCTTCGTGACCAGTGCGAGATGTTCTTGATTCATGAACACCAATATTCTCCGTTTAGCCACGGAATCTTTCACATGTATGATGCCACCTTTCTAAGGATATCATGTCCATCCAACAGGAAAGCGAAAGCCAACCTATCAACAGAGGAAGATGACATCTACTCCCACTCCCCTTCTCTCCATCCTCGACTCGGACGTGTGAAGTCATCCAACTCGACGCCACACAGAGTCAAACACCCCTCACCTCCACCCAACGGCGCGAACCACAAAAGCCACACCGCGTCAGACATCCAACCATCCAGCATGGTGGGTCCCTTTTCCCGGAAAATCAAAAGAAAATGGCAGCAACGAACGAGACTACCAGTAGTCGACTGTCCACCCCCAGAGATCCACGCGCAACCAATGAGCCACCAGAAGTCATGAAATACCAACACGCTGTTTCCCCCTACCGTAGCATTAGTCGGATTAGTGCGAAGAAAAGCAGACGCTACAGGCTACACCGGGATAACTTCTGCCTTCTTCCGGACGACCAGTCAGATTGTCTAAAGTTGGTCGAGGGCATGTTTTGCACGTGTCAGTAACGTGATTTCTGCCATCCCTCGTGCTTGGCCCGTCCGGCAGTCGGGGACTGAACCCCCCACGTTCACCATCGCTACTGCCATTCAGAGCGAAATGGAACAGAAATCCTCTTCGTGGGTTTTTATGAAAGTATCATCCGTACAAAAATGGGATTATGCTATCTAAGCTTTTCCCTTAGCTTTTCTACATCCTCTCCCTCTCCGCCCTCCCCGTGCCCTCCCTCCCCTCCAACTCGTCCTCTAAAAATCACTTGAAACGAAACGAAACCCCTCGTTCCGAAGTCGAACAACAAATCCTGTACACCGCGACCCTGCATCCCATTCTACGGTGTGTAGTATCGGGTAGGGTATCGGTACCGGTACGGTGAAGCTCCCTCCCACCACAGACAAGCCCACCGACACAGACAAAAACCAAGGCTACGCGACCCTGGTCTGCCGATGTGGTGCGTCTGTGGTTTCCGGCCCACATCTCTTATCCCAATCCACGGAAGACTTTCCGCGGATCCCGAGAAGAGGGTTCCGGGGGTTATGTGATGGATGAAGAGGGTTGGAGCCGAAGAGCTTTGGCTTTTTGGGGGGGCATTGGGTTGGGATGGCATGGCACCATGGCATGGGAGCGAGGAGGTGATGAACGTGTTGTGTTGTGCTCGAGAGGAGCCGGGACTCGGGGAGGATTTTCTGTCATATTTTCCCATATACACCTCCGTACGTACATATGGAGGGAGGGGCAGACTGCGTGGAGGGGTGAGTGGATGTTTCGAGTTTACGCAATCCAACATCTACCGTACTTTACGGCAGATGGTAAGAATCCTCTCTTCCAAAAACTGCGCAAAGAAACCAGAGGAAGAATTCTTACTCCCTGATTCACACAGATTTATGTATATCTTTATGTTCTCTGGGGCTTCTCAGACGCTCCTACCGCTTTGCGGGGAGCACAGTTGGGATTTCTCTTATCAGCAAGCACGGGGAGCTGCTTAATCATGTATCAAAGTATAAAGACTGGAGTGCTTTATCCGTGGGTTTTTGGGTCTTTTCGGCCGAACTCGGGCTCGGCGTTGGGGTTGGGGTTGGGCGGTTTTGGGGCTTCAACGCAAAGCGTTCGTTTATGAGGGGGTGGTGAGTGAGTGAGGCTGAAGACTCGAAAGTGAGGCCTTATTGGACTTTCAAGACTATGAAATTATTTTCATTGATGACTGCTGGTGGGATTTTGAGGGTTGTTGATGATTAAATGAGACAATACTTGTCATACAAGTACATCGCACTTCGTAGACGAGCTTGAACATGAATCATTCCAGACGAGAAGACTTCAAATCAACCTTAAGATCTTACTTTGCCTTACCTCACAAATCTGCATGCATACCTACGCAAAACAAAGGCTCGACATATCAAAGTCACCACACACGCTGTCGATCAGAAGACGGAGATAGAAATTCTCTCTCGACAGTGATCTTACCTTTATCTGTTTCTAGCACAGATTCAAGCAAGCAGGTCGGGTCATCTTACATGAAGGAACATAACCCATTCATAGGATACTCGCTAAAATTATTCACTGATGTTCTATCACAACCTACCTTCACAGAAAAAAGAATGCTGTCGGTGATACAGTAGTTTAGAGGTACAGTACAGGACATCGGCAGACTTTATCTATACTATACTACAATACCTTCAGACCTGGTGATCATGAATGAGATACATGGTAAATACTAAATTTCTGTCTGATGACTCCCATGCGACTCTTCTCTTTTTTTTCAATACCTGGAATGATTGAATCTCGCCGGTTCAAGGAACGTCTTTGCTTGACTTCAATTTGAATTCTTGCCCTCGTTGTGAGGAGATAGGTAGGTAGGTAGATACTACGACATGGCATGACAGCGCATGTTAACATGCTGCACGATCCACCAAGCAAGTAGTGAAATTCCGATCTTCTTCTTCTGTCGATTCTCTAATTAAGAGCTGTATATATCTATCTGATACCCTGAAGGAAGAAATAGGGAGGGGGGTGTGGGAAGTAGATTCTCACCTGATTGTTGATGTGATGAGATGAATATCTTACGCCGTGTAAGGACATCCAAACTAAACAAACAACAAACACAAAACCTCCAGCGAAAAAAAGACTTTCCTAGTATGAACGCGTTGACATTGACCACGCCATACGAATACCTAATACGCCTCCGCCGACCAGCTTTAATTTGGCATATCCACTTCCAGTTCCAGTTCCCAGTTCAACGAAATCCACCTACCTCTCCATCATGAAGTGCTAACCTTAAATCTCGCTGTATTCTACTGTAACCTAGTTAGGTTCGTTCAAAAACTGAGGACGTCGTATATATTTTCTTACTCGTACCTCTGTTTTGTGCCTTTTTTTTGGGGGGTATTCAGGGTGGGTTGGATAGATAGATAGATAGATAGATAGATGGATAGATACTGCAGTCGATGCATCTATCGAAAGATAAAGATAAAGATAAAGATGGATCACCGGATCCTATAGTAGTCGGTGGGTGGTTTGTTGTCTGACTCTGGTGGTTGGTTTTTTGTAAGATGAGTTTTTGTGGAAGTGTTGGTTGGTTGATTGGTTTGATTGTTATATAAACGGTTGGGGGTTGTGAAGGAAGGTCTGGATTTGTGTCTTGGAGATTTAACATTGATGGGAAGGTTTTCTTGGGTTGGTTGTTGGATGTGGGGATATAGAGTATTGTATTTTTAAAGGATCTTTGTGGTTTTTTGGGGAGGGAAGGGAAGGGAAGGATATTTCTTTGAAATTGTAAGTTGCTGAAAGGAGAGGTAGATCGTGGGTTTGTGGGGTATTTACTATATATATTGTTACTCTTTACAATCGTTATTAAGGTCATGTCTTCAAAGTTTACTGAGGTTAACGACTGCTAGTTATAGATTTCTGGGTAGTTGGACATAATACATGGCGTCACAAGGTACTAGTAACATTATATATGATCATGCTGAGGATACTCCTTTCACCTCATTTAAAAAGGACACAAAGCTTCGGGAGTTTCTGATACTTTGCTTCTGAACCTGAACAAAGGGGTGTATAAACCCGTCGAAAAGATGTGTAGAAGTGAGAAATATCAGGTATTATAGCACCAGGAAATCAGAAAGCTGAAGAATGGCTACTCATAATAATGCGCTGACTGGGATTCTTTTGTTTTCTGTTTTCTGCGGAGTTTTGCCACATACACTGGATAGGGAAAGGAAAGGAAAGTAGATAGATGCCACGTACGGTCGAAGTTAAATGTAGATGATGAAAGTTTTGTATGTGGAAGAGGATTTATAAGTTAGTTATTCATCTTTCCTTCCTGATTCTAAAAGAGGATGTGATGGGATTCCTTCGTTCTTCCTTCTTGATTTCTCGGCTTTTGGTAAATGCGGAAATGATGGATATGTACTCAAGTGATAATAATTGAAAGATATTAAGGAATGACAAACGACGTCGACGCCCTTCTTATTTCCTGAATCAGTGGGTAGTTACTGCAAATAATTGTGAAAAGATGAATGGAGATGAGGTTGTTGGTGTGATTCCTTCACTTTTAATTTAATGGAACTAGGAACTTCCTTACAGTACCGCTGGGCGCTACATTTCTGGGAATGGGTAGGATTGTAAAGGGGATATATATAAGAGAACTGGCAAGGTTATAGAAGAGTTTGACTTCGAGAATGCATATGGTCTACCAACCTGAGCACCTCCAGATGAAGAGGAAAATGACATGCGAGGAATCCACGATACGGCATCCTACAGAAAAGAAGAAAATTCTGAGAGAGAGATAGGATGTCCTAGTTCTCGTTACCCCCCAATTCCAGAGATTCGAATTGCACACGAAATCGAAATCGAAATCGAACTCAACATCCACATCTACAGTACATCTACACAATCCCCCACCAATCCCCCTCATCATCCGCAACCGAAACACCTAGAGCTAAGGGCTCAATCTCTTCATCTGTATACCCCCTTCTATCTCCATTTCTCATCTCATCTACTATTTCCTGCCTATCACCATCCTCATCCACTCCTTCACCAACTAACAAACGAATCCGCTCCTCCATCTCCGCACGTAAACTCACACGACCATCTACGGAATCCTCATTAAGAATGACTACAAACCCATCATCCTTCGTCTCTAACAGCGCACAGATCCTCTCTGACCCTGCGTCACCGAAAACCCAGGATGGGGAGGAGAAATTGATGTGTTGGAGTTGGAGGAGGTGGGAGGCGCTGCTTTGGTGATGGGGGAAGGGGAGGGTGAGGGTGTTGGTGTGGGAACGGGAGCGGCGGTTGTAGAGGGGGACCTAGGGGGAGGGGGATGTTAGTCTGGTTTGGTTTGGTAGAATGGGGGTATGAAGGTATTTTGTATTTTTGAGAAGGAAGGAAGGGTAGGAAGGGGCTTACACTCTTCATCTCCATCTCCGCATTCTTTACCTCCCCACCTCCACTTCTCCCACCACGTTCCAAGACCTCAACACGCTTCCTCAGGGATTGTAGGTAACTCCTAAACTCCCTCTGGCTCTTCACCAATTCCTTGGCTCTCTGTGCGTTATTGCGAGAAGGTGGTGTGACGACCTTTAGTGGTTCACGTTTGTTGGCTCTAGCTGAGGAGGCGACACGACGACTTTCAAAGGCGGAGGAGTATTTCGGTCTTGAGACTGGGATGTTGGGAGTTGGGATGGTGGTTATGGGTGAGAAATCGGAATTGGAGTCGGTGGGGGGGACTAGATGGAGGTGCGTGAGACGTGGTGTTTGCGGTTGGGTTGGGATCTTGATGTGGTGTGTGTTAGCATTCATCCTGATACCTTCTTCACTTCTTTAGGTGAAAGGAAACTAAGGATAGTGAGGAAGGAGGAGATTACATACCTCTTCCTCCTGGAAATCCTCCTTCTCATCCTCATCCTCATATCTAACCCTCTCCATACCCCTCCTTTCCCGGCTCATACGTCGTAGTGCCGACCCAAGCCCTTCTGAGGTATCGCCTAGATCGACCTCCTCATCCTCCTCATTTCTAGCAACGGGGTGTAAATACCTTGCCATAGAAGGTCGGATTGAACGTTCCTGGAGGCTTTGCGATGAGAACCCGAGAGGGTGGTTGGATGGTGTGGGATATGTGGTGTCACTGTGGAGGGATTGTGATGGCTGATGTTTCTTCCTTGTAGATGTAGATGTAGATGTAGATGTGGATGTGCTATCATCTCTCATCCCGTTTGACCCCATAACCACCGTCTATGGTCCCGTTCCTTGTTGACAGGATGGTTGTTTGACGACGATGGGTGGTCAGTGTTTCTTTGTCGGCGGCGATGTTGGACGTGTGGTGGTGGTGATATCGGACGCGTTATGGTAGTGCTGATAGCGGCAGTGTAGTTGCTGAGTTGGTTTTCTGGATGCTGGTGCTGGTTCTCTTGTTTGTGGGTGGGAGGAGGTGTGGAGTGTGGTGTTGATGTGGATGTGGAGGGGATGTCGGAAGGGTGTTTTGGGATAGAGTAGGGAAAAGGAGGGGGACATTTGTGGTGTGTGTGTAGGTTGAGAGGTGGTGAATTTGAGGGGGCGGTGAAGAGTGGTAGTAATTTGAAGTTCTGGTAGTGAGGGTGAAGCGACTGTGGATTGTTAGTGAAGGGGTGTTTGCAGGCTGGTGAATCGTATTTAGGTAGCATAAGTTTTCTTGCATTGTATCACAAGCTGTCAATGAGTGTCTATGACTTTTGTTAGATGTCTAGGACAGAAAGCATTTTCTTACAAACAGGTTGCGACAAACGCGTCCAGTAGGGTGAATGTGTAAGAGAATAGGCGAGTTCCTCGCTTATTTTCTTAGGCTCTAAATACTAGTACTGTAAGTAAGAGAAATATTCTAAAACAGTACCAAAGTATACTATGACATTACTACTTACAGACAAAACTAGATGAATAATTGTAAGAAGCAGATCAACGATGCGGGAGAGAAAAAGATTCAATGGTGATAGTGGTACTGTTGTGGTCACAAGTAGTTGGCTAATTTATTAGCATTGGTGTTAGTCGCACTAAAAAGCAAGAATCACGTTGTGTATCAAGAAACAATCAATACATCCAACAAAATCTCCAAACACAGTCGTCATATATCTCCCCAAAAAACCCTCCTGGCATTGCGCTTCCTTATTACCTCTGTTCTCGCAATTCTCGCAACTCTTCAGTACTAAAAAAAGGCATCGGACTGCAGCGGTACATAGCATAGCTACCAATCCACACCCAAAGGAATAATAAAAACCCTCCATCCAGAACTTAGCCCTCTCCACAACCCAAAAGTCACCGTTGAGAAGATGTTATTCCAATGAAACAACCCAACAGAAACCGTCTTCGTTACTGTTCTATCGCCGGCCAAGCCCAATGGAGAGTCGCATAGGACAACAAGATCAAAGAAGGTATTGCCCATCTCAGAAGGCGCGATCTCTGTGTTGTTGGTCAACACACGTGTTCAAGAGTTAGCTTTGATAACAGCGCTGGAATTGGGCCTGCCAAACTTATTCATATGGAGTGGTACTGATTGACATCATTTTAGTGAATAGCACCTTGATATTCTAGCAGATATATTGAACTTTGAAGTTCAAGTGTCTGACTATCGGAAAATCAGTACAGTAACCTTGAAGATAAATTAGAATAGAAAAGTATATTTGTCTTTTTTTGCCTGGTTTTGAGCAGCTTACAGTACGACTTACATTTACATAGCTCTACACCGGACCTCTATTACACAGAAATAACGTACCGGCAAACGAAACATAAGCACACTCCCTCTAGAGTAGCTGGCATTTGACTACAAAATGTTGACAGATACGACTAGCACAGCTCGCGAAATGTAGAAAGGTGCCAAAGCCGGAGCTTAAGGATTTGACCCTATTACCAGCTGAACAAAACGAGAGGATAAAGAAGAGATTTCATAATCTTAAGCCTGGAATAGCCCGCTAGCTGCTAGTCAATCCCACTCTCTGGAGTTTCTCAAGAACTGATCTAAATCAGCAGAGGCGTCCCACTTACAATCCAGTTCTGATGGCGAAGCAATTTAAAGAAAGAAGCGAGAGACAGGAGTTTTGGTGTCGTGATTTCCCTCTATCAGAGCACACAAGTCGGGTCGCCACTCAGCTGAAACAGCTGAAACCGACTTGGGTTAAGGAGGGAAAGTCCACGTATGTGTTGGTTTGTGTCTCATCCTGCCCTGGACTGCGACTTGATTCTCGGTCTACCTCGCCTCTCTCAATTTGAAATCGCCCTACTAGCGACACAAACCGAGACAGTGAGATATCGCGCCTTCCTTTTCTCAGTCAGCTCTAGTAAATACGCCTCTTTGTAATGCGCAGGTGCTTCGTACGAATGCAGGTCTTTGTTTAAGATCAAGGTCGACATCACGATGCTCCATCAGGTCCTCCTTTTAACCCAACCTCCGAGAATAAGGATTTCAAGGATATATGGTCTTGTGCTTTTGGACGCTTTACTCAGTTGAATCGAGAATTTGGAGATGTGTTTGTAAAATCTGCTATTTTCACTACTGACAAAGTCTTACGCCCACGAGAAATTAAATCTAGTTTTACGAAGCAGTCTTCGTCAATGTGCCACCCTCCACTTTGATCATTCAGCCACTTGTTAATTTGTAACCTGTATCAAAATAAGCATACTTCAAGTAACTCTCTTATAATTTATAGAACTCTAATAGACTAGATCTACCTTCTCTTGTTTATTTATAAGTAAGTATATATTTCAGTTCAGAACCTATTATCCCCCTCCTCCCCTCCTATGAATAAAAGTTTATATATTGCAAAGTGGGTACATTCTGTCGGCCCTGGCAAAGCCTATTCTAGCCAATCAAAGTTAATCTAACCATAGTATTATATCGGTGGTTAGTTGGCCCACCAAATAAACCCAATTACATATAGTCTTGTTCGTTAAAGTTAGAATTTGCACTGCCTCCCCCAGAAACTATAACGTGTGCCCACTTTGTACGAAATAACCTTTTACCTAGGGGATGGATAGTAATTCTTTAAAGTTTATACTATGAAAAACTCTATTTATAAGTAGAAGTTTTAACTTTATAACTTCAAGTTAATATAGAGTAGCGAATGTTAAGTACCATGTGATAATGTGGATCGTTCTATCCCTTACTCCGTCACACCTGAGGAAACTGGTAGGCAGAATGTCCTAATGAGGCTTGGTCTAGTACTCCCACCAATCAAGTCAGTACAATGTTACTAGCCAAACCTAATTAGACGTTCTGTCTACCAGTTTCCTCAGGTGTTAGGGAGTAAAGGATACCTCTAGTTGATCCATCTTTACAAGAAGGCGAGCATCTCACTAAGGGATGCTCTTTAAGCGAAGCAATCTGGGTTCCACTCACTATAGCATTTAATAGTACAAGACGACGTAGAGAGCATGGGGGGTTTCTGATAAGAAAAGTAGTATATGTTCAGTAGTTCTGTTAGCTTTCTTGCTTGAGTACTGTACAGAGGGACTATCATGTGGGTAATTGTGTGTGTAGGTAAGAAAAATGGAAACAAAGAAACTGTGGTTGTAAGCGAAATAAGCGAGAGAGAACATTTAACACTGTGTTTGAATATCATTACGGGATATGATCAACATAGAGTAGCAACTCAAAAACCTTGAAACCCCTTTAGCTACTAGGCACAGAGAGAAAATATTCTTTTCTGTATATCCATAATATAGAGATCACTAGTCTTCTGGTTTATTCTATTCCACCGTATTTTGACAGTTATAGTACTCTACACAGAGTTATTGCTCTACATTTAATGAAATTAAAAGCTGGAAGCTGTGTGCTACATAAAGCTTACCATGATGAATAGACTAGCAGGTGTAAAAGGTATCAACGGTATTTTTTCTTGGCTGCGGTAGACTGTGCTTAATCTTGAAACCATAAATAAGCACAAAAAGACCTATTTCGGATATCTGATACTTTTTGCGGCAGTTCATTTCTCATAACACAAACCGCCTTCGAATATGGCGTAAATGTTAGTACCCTTCGCTTAATAAGAAATAAAATAGGCACTTGGGTGACAGAATAATACTGCACAACCTCATTGTGTCATTTAGTTACTTGTGATCTTTGGAAGCATAGGAAGCTACGATCTTTGAACCACGTGTATTTCTTCAAAGCAAGTAGGTTTTGTCTCTCATGAATGTCTTCGGACGCAATGTTTGTAGTTGAATCGAATATTTATCTTCTCTTGCCATTGGCCAATGATCAATTTTCTTCGTTGCTGTGTCACCCAAGCCTCGGAGAGTTCTACTTAGCGATTAAGTAGTCAAAACATGGTGGGACGTCATGAATTCCCTTTGTGGTTCACCGGAATGCATAGGGGGATTCTATTGGGAGGCAAAGGCACAGGGCGATCTTACATGCCCTTCGATGTAAATATGTTGACTTTCAACAATGGGGAAACCTCTATTGGTCACGAACATAAGTTGTGTAATGAGAGGATTAGAAATATGCTGACTCCATCTATGTTGAAGCTGCTCTAACTGTTTTAGAGCGAATTAGCAGAACTTGCTTTTGAAGAGGAGGTGAGCTTCATTAATTGAAGGGAGGATAAGACTGCAGATTTCCGATAAACTTGGGCTGTGAGTCTTCCTCCCTAAGAAGAGAAGTTATAGCAACATCATCTATGGCTCTTCCGTCTCTCTAGAAAACCCTAGAGAGGAAATGAAGGAATAAATCATGTAGTGAGATGTTTAAAAACAGCTAAGAAGAGGCGAAGTGTTCTTGCTTTTGACAATATTACAATCGTTCCCTTCAATCTGCTGTGGTTACCTTCAATACCTTGCAAATTTGCTATTTCAAGATGAGAAATACTACCATTCTGTCTTAGATAACTGCTAAGAAATGATAAATAAAAGCTTGAAAAGCGTTATCTTGTCGTGTAGTTATTCTAGATTGCTGGTTTTTGCTGTAACTTACAGTCGGAGACATCACTGGAAAATTGGACCAGCTTTCTGTTCTTTCATGGGCTCTGCTCTATAGCATCAATGTGAAAAAACATCGGGCCACGATTCAACATAAAAGAGAAGACGAAATATACCACTTCGAGGTATTCAAGTACTCCTTATTGTCAACACGAATCCATCTATCCAGTAACACTCGAAACAGATGGAATGTAGTCCAAATTTACGAACTGTCGTCGAAAACAGGCCAAAGTAATTTTCACATTGAGTGATGTTAAGAAACATATCAAAACATGTCACACCCACAAAACATTTTCCGCGGTAAACTACTTGAAAGTATTTCACACTCCGCCGCGTGATTGCTTGGACAGGATTGGCATTGGACTTGTCGGCCCGAATAAAGCGGCTCAAATCTGGGTTTCGGGAGTTCCGTCGGTAAAGAATCCCATTAGGGAAACAAAAATGGTCTCTCTTTGTTTGGCAAAGAACCAGATGAGTATGAGCCCACTGTGGTTATTGTGTGTTCTTTGATTTTTTTTGATAGAGATAAAGATTTGCCTCGTGTACTGGGCCTACTTTGTGATTTCGCTCGTGGACTTGAGGTAAGAGTATGCCCACAATGAAAAGAGACGAAGCCATCATGTGAATGATAGGAAATAGAGATGACGTTGAACCAAGCAGCAGGTCTATATCACCCTCAATAGGTACGAAGCTTATGAAACACCCATATGAATTACCGATCAGCACAATATCCTGTTGTCAGAAAGATCAAGAGGTAAGCCAAGGCGGAATCATCGGTCTTATATGAAATCCAAGAACCCAACTGAAGTGGCGGTGGATCCGGGATCATTGGTCACACTTTTCAAAGGCACGAAAAGATCGGAAAACGGATTCAGGAACTTCCACGTGATTTACTTGAAGTGAGGTTAGTGAAATTCTTCGAATTCTCGTAAACAGTCCTTGCAAAGGTCAGCATGCTCTCTTGGTGAGTAAGTGATTCCCTGGTTCAATAGTGATATATCCTTGCTCGCTGAGCTCGCCTACAATGCTTGGCTCGTTCAGCCCCTGAAAAATACTGTAGAAAACAACGAAATATTCCGCATTGCATCCTGCTGCCTCAGGTTTAACATGGAAAAGCCCCGCTATCTACCAGCTCCAGCATCCCCCTATCTGACTCGCGGTTTTCTCCAACTCGTATTTCAGCCTTTCTATTCGCCACTGAGGTTCGCCCTGTGACTTCTTCTGGTCTGGCTCCATCAAAATTCCGCCGTTCCTCCCCCTGGTGATTTCCCCTCATTCTTTACCCCATTTCCCCTCATCCCCAACTATGCAACGACAACTCCACCATAATTCAACGAATAAGTCCATCCTTCTGGCTGCTTCAGTTGTGAAAATTACATATTCGGGGACAAATATCTCAATCAGCACCCCGAGCAATTATTCAGAATGACAGAACATGCATGCCTATGTAAAAATTCGATAGAAGTAGAGTGGGTAGCTCCCGCTCCCACTCACCCCGCTGGGGCCAATCAATTTTGCCTGTCATTGCGACAGTGCCAACCATCGTGAATGTGCCTGGCGATGCGGCCAAGCAACATGTCTTTGAAGGTCTGGGCGCTCGGTATGACTGCCAAAAGACACCAAAGCTCGCTTTGTACTCGGCACTAATTCTCAATAAATTCAGTAAAAGACTCATCAATACCAGTTTAACGACAACTTACGGTGCACATAGAACCTCAAGACGAGCAAGTTCGATCTTTGGCTTCTTCTGCTGCTCTCGTATCTTCACTGAAAACGAACCAATTGACCCTTGAAAACCCATTCGGCCCTGCTGCTGCATCCGCTATGGGGTTCCAAGTCAAAGTGCCTGCATAAAAATCTTGGGGTTCCCACTGGATACTAATCCCCACAAACAACGTCAACGGAAGACCAGAATCCAGATCGAGAGGATGGGAACACTTGGCATCAGCTTCAACTTTGACGAGTGTCGGAGTCAGGTTCGTTGTGGTTGGGAAAAGCGGCATCCATCACAAATTCCTGATTGATATGATCACAATTTTCAGACCCAGCGTGGTTGATCGTTACTTCAATGGAATATTTTCAAAGACAGGCAGAATAACTCATTTTTATACCATGAAGAAGGACAATCGACGCTGCCTTCATTATCTAGTAATTCTGAACAGTCAGAAATTGGGTGTTTTTCGGCAATAAGCGTTTCTGGAAAATACCCAATGCAGGCAGAGGTGGAGCAAGAGAAAGAAATCCACATTTGGAATACCCCAGTATCCACTTGCGGGAATTGTGGATCGTTCTGGGGAATGGAGAAGGAGGCTATATAACATTTCGAAGTCCCAGCATTTCTTTTTGTTTGTCCGTTCAGCTCATCTCAATTTCATCTGGGTAGCAGGCTTCTTCTATCTCCTCGACAATCGAGCCATACATTGCATACATTATTACGCTGCGAGACGGTCACCCTGAGGAGTTTCGTTATGGGGATCTTTAAGAAGCGCGATGCTTCGGCTATCGATGATCATGCAGTGACTGGTGCGGGTGAAATCACGCTCAGAGAGTCCATATTGCCAGTCAGTTTGGTGACCATCTTATTCTTTATGTGGGGGTTCGCCTACGGACTCCTCGACGTCCTGAACGCACATTTCCAAACTGCGTTGAATATTTCCCAGGGAATGTCGGGAGGACTACAAGCAGCATATTTCGGAGCATACTTTATTGGTCCGCTGACCTACTCCGGATGGATTGTTCGAAAGTTTGGTTATAGATGGGCTTTCATCGTTGGACTCTGTATCTATGGGGTCGGAGCTTTGATGTTCTGGCCTTCTGGAACATATAGATCGTAAGATCCAACAAATCCACTTATATTTGAAAGAAAGACTAACACGCGTATAGATTTGGGGGCTTCTGCGGATCAATGTTTATAGTTGGTAGCGGTCTCTCCACTCTGGAAGCAGCAGCCAACCCTTTCATCGCAACTTGCGGTCCTCCCAAGTACTCGGAAATTCGATTAACTCTTGCGCAAGCTTTCCAAGCTGTGGGAACAGTTGTCGCACCAGTTCTCGCATCACAAGTTATTTTCAAGAATGTCGATGACACTTCTCTCGAATCAGTACAATGGGTCTATCTCGGCATTGCTATCTTTGTGTTCCTTCTCGCAGTTGTCTTCTTCTTCGCCAACATTCCCGAAGTTACCGATGCCGACATGGCAGATCAAGCTGCCCAATCTGGAGCAGATACAGAATTCGTCGACAAACCGTTGAGCAAACAGTACGCACTGTTCTTTGGTGTAATAGCTCAATTCTGTTACGTTGGTGGTCAAGTCGCTTACGCAGGATACTTCATCAACTTTGTCGTATCAGTCAGACCTGGCACTTCACACGCCACAGGTTCCAACCTTCTTGCTGCAGCTCAGGCATGTTTTGCAGTTGGTCGCTTCGTTGCTAGTGGAATAATGAAGTTCACGCGCCCTCGTTTTGTACTTTTGGGATTCTTATCTGGTGTTGTAATCTTCGCCGCTATGGCCATAGGCGCCAAAGGAGACGCGGCACTAGCGGCCATTTTCCTCGTCCTATTCTTCGAGTCCAGTGTCTTTCCTCTTATCTTCACCTTGTCGCTCAGAGGGTTGGGTCGCCACAGTAAACGAGGTGCTTCATTCATCGTCGCTGCTGTTTCTGGTGGTGCACTCTTTCCACCTGTTTTGGGAGTCGTCGCCGATAACTTGGGAGGCAACACTCAACTTGCGTTCTTCATACCTTTGATTGGTTTCGTTATTGCGTGGACGTTCCCACTATACTTGAATGTGTTCAAGGCCAAGAGTTTGGATGCTTGGACTGACAAAGTCGATGTTGGCATTAAGCCCGCTGCCAAAGACTTGGAGAGCGCCGAGGATGACATGGCGAAGGAAGACGTTCAAAGAATTGAAAAGGTTTGAACAATATAAAGCTGGGTCTGGAGTTTGATCATTGGGCAGGTTGGGATTGAATGTTTGATACCTTCTACTTTTATTTGGGGGCTATATGAAGTTATGTCTAAGAATATGGCAGATATGAATAATTAGAAATGACTTATACCACTTTCAAGAATACTTTCTATTAGCTACTGTCATGCGTTGCTTAATTTGAACCATACCCAGAGTGATTTACTGAAGAATATACATTTGCGCTGTTGACTTGACTAGGGGGGACCACATAAGGAAAAACAGTAAGCCTGAGCAAGGTCATTAAAATGTATTAATTCATGCAAATCTGGTCCAGGTTCTTGATGAGCCAGATTTATTTAATACAAATATACTGGTTGATCTGATATGTTCTATCTACTGATTACAGTGTTGACAAATTACAGCAATACTCTGGAGGTTTTTTGTGTTATGTTACTGATTCTCAGACAAGTTTCCTGCTCCAAACCAAGGTTGTCTTTCTAAATCTAGAGGAATTGCTTTAAGGATGCCTTGTAATACTAAATAGCATAGTGCAGAGTCTATACCAGAAACCGCAAATTCCATGCTACATTGCTTAGTGAACGAAATAACAGTAATTGATTAAACTGTTTCTTGCGTAATTGAGTCTTAACAGGACTACCCCATAATAGTCAGTGCGTCTTCCTACTGCGCTCAGTCTAGATGCTATTTCTTCATAGGTTCTCATAGTGTAATACACCAGAATTCAAAGAACAAATTGAGCTACATGTCTACTTTCTACCTAGTAAGTCATATGCCAGGTTGGAATATTAGCATCCTAGTCAAGAGTAACAAGACAGCGGAGACGAGGCTGATAAGTTAAAAGATAACAAGAACGAGTGTTAAGAGCAGGTAGCACAGAGTATACATAGTAAGACCACCTAGGTGAATCAGGAGAAAAGCCTGCTAGTGTTAGTGAAATAAGTTTAACTCTGTGGCTTTAATTCACTAGAAAATCAGTATACGTAGTACGGAGGTACAGCGGTTAAGTATTGTTACCCCTGCCCCTGTCAACCAGGGGGGGTGAATAGGGGTCCGAGAATGGCCTTCATACCCCTCGAAATCACTTTTAAACTTAGAAATATATCTATAAGTTTAAACCGGCATAGCTACTAATATGCCCCCCCCCCCCTCCTATAGCGGGCCCCCTAGAGACCCCACCTATACTTCTACTAATACTTGTCAGGGTGGAATATTGATTAGATTGTCCGCAAGGAGAGAAGGAGAGAACTCCTCGCGGTGGAACTAACTAAATAGCTACGGCCGAATACCCCTATTCACTCAAGCGAATCCATTCACTATAAAACTCGAAATCGAACCTTCACAATACTAGGACTAGTTCTAGCTTCGGTAGCTCCTTATAGACCTATCCCACACCCCCTAATCAAGCGTCACAAGGCCTGCGACCTTACGAGAGACCGGATACGCGATATTTAACTCCTTTTAAGCTTAGGCTAGTCTTATTCGCAAATCTACTACTAGTACCCCGAAGTTATAATACGCTAGATATAATACGCGGTTAATAAGTCTCGACTAACACCTACAAAGCGCAGCGGGCGTCTACCTATTCTTACGCAAGCGCAAGTTAAGCAGCTAGTAGATTATATTTGCGTATCTAAGGAGGGTAGACGTGCCTCGTATACCTAGCTAGTAGAGATAATAGATTTTAGGGTTAAGCGAGACGTAATTTATATAGCTCTTTTACGTAAGGGATTCCACCGACGCCTAGCTATACGTAAACTACCTATCAGTCCTACGAACCAACAGATTAGGAAGTAGTAGGCTCTAGAGCATATTAATTAGACTATTAAGCAATAGTATAATGTCCTTTAGACCGACGAGACGTAGATTACAGGGGGGAGGCACACAAAGACCTAGGTAACTCGGAGGCCTAGCAAAGAATAGGACCCGAACTATATTATAGAGAAGTACTAAAGGAAGAAAGGTTAGATGTTTTAGGGGTGCTTTTATAGGTACACCTAGGGACCTAGTATACCCCCCCTTCGCTTATTTTACCTTATTTCTAACCGATTTTCAGGTATTTTCTAGGAAAAGGACTAGGGTACTATCGGAAAGGAGTCCTATTACGCATGTATAGTTCCTATAATTAACGGTTATATTCGAATAATTAAACGAGACTATAAAATTAAGCTATAACTTATATAAGACAGAGCCCCTAGGTATACTACTACTAAAATAAAACAAGAACTAGCTAAAAAAGAGATTATTATTATATTTTAGCCTCCTTTCTCGCTAGATTTAAATCTAATTAAAAGGGTTTAGTATATAATAAAGAACTATCTACAGGATAACTTCCCCGAGAATATAATGTACAATAAGTTACGTTTAGTAGTTAAGGAAGCGTAGGATAAAGTAGGCGAGAATGTGTTTAAGGAGCTTATAGAGAGTATACTAGCTCGGTACTAGGTATTAATTAACGTAGATAGGCTATTTACTAAGTATTAGGCTCTAAATAATTAAGAAATAGCTTTAAAAGTGCTTTAAAAGTACCTTATTTAGTATATTTTCAGTAATTTTAGTAGGTATAAGGGTTATTCTTAACCCCCTTGATCGCCCCCCTGGTTGACAGGGGCAGGGGTAGCAATACTTAACCGCTATAACTCCGTAGATGTATACAAAAAATGGTAATCATTTACTAATAGAAATGCCATTCTTCCTAAGCGAGACTTTTAGGACTACCGCTTCTTGAAGGGATACAAGATTTAGGGTATAGTCCCGTCACAACTCAATTACGCAAGAGGTAGTCTAGGAATCTTTAATGAAACATGGGTAGTCTAGTCGAGTGTGTAGATAAAATAATGTCAGATTACGTGTAGCCACTACTCAGTTGGTTATGCAAGCATATTCCCAAATAATTCTTTGGGTCCGGAGAGTCATTTAGGGCAAAAATATAGATATCTTGAACAGGTTCTTATCTACTAGAACGTTCTCTTTTCGAAATGAATCATTTCTTTTAGATAAGCTTATGTTTAAAAGATAGTGAGGGATCACTGTCCTCTTAAATACTTGAGATTATTTTTCCAAGCACTCAGAATTAAGGAAATAATAAAGGGTCTGCTTCTTTTGATATATCTTCAACCAAACCATGGAATAGAAGACAAGGACCATCAACATAATCATTCAATAGCTTGAACTTCTGAATAAAGTAGGCACCAAGAATCAATGGTTGTTTTGAGTACGACTTGGTGTTATGAAGTAGATTGGAGTACCATTAAATTTCAATTAAAACTCTCAAAGCCTACAGAACAGGCGTAGGAAGCTATAGCATAAAGTAACAAACCTCCGGGGTTCTTTGTACTTAAATCGCCTTGAATAGAGAACATATTTGGGCTGTCTATGCCACCCATTGAATTAGCTACAAAGAACTGATATCTGCACTCTCTAGACACTCTACTGTCGCACCCTTGCTAACTATCGCACGCCTCTCTCCAGCTATTGTCACCTACTTTCCTGTCACAGCCTCCTATTTTCGTGTTGAATGCTTCTGGCTGTAGATACTTGTTGGGCTAAAAGATGAAAATGGCGTAGGGAGAGAACAAAACAACTGCTTGTTTACTGTTGTGGACGTGAAACTTTCGTGACCTCACTTAAGCGAGAAGTGGAGCCTTCTTGAAAGAGGTAGACTGTCGGTCGCTCAACGCGTTTTGCTCTCCCGCTAGTGAATGTTATCTTAAGAGGTTACATTATTTTACATCCACTGACCAAGAACATTCACGTCCAAGCCCCAAGACCGACCATATTTCCTGGCACACCCACACCTTTCAACATGGCTGCATCAATCAGAGACAAACCATTGCCAACATTTGAGCGGACTGGTGTTTTGGAATTATATGGTGATGGTCCATTGTGGTTGAAGAAATTGCGACGCGATTTACGAGAGAAAGGCCTCCCAACTGACGAAAATTTCCTTTTTCTCGCCATATCGCTCTTATTGACACGAGATCCTTGGGATTTGGCACAACAGCTTCTTCTTCAACAACCAGGAATGAAGGAAATCTTTGAAAAAGCGACCGCCAAGAAGGAACTCACACACTCTGAATTCACGCATCTCACCAAGACAATCTCGGCTTGCTTTCCCGCAAAACGCGTCCCATCAAATCTTCGGCAACAACTTATAGAAATGACCCCGATGGACCAAGTCTTTGACCTCCACCAATACGCTGACGAACGACTAGGCGCATATTACCAGCGCGCCCTCCGTTTGCGGAATGAACTACCATTGACAACATCCGCCGCCGCCCAACAACTCGTGATCTATTTCATAGAAGGTCTTTCGGATCCCGTCCTCGCTTCTTTAGCTTTTCAAATTCAGGATCGGGAGCAAGGAAACGGAGGCACAAGTACGTTGGAGGAGGTGAGAGCATGGATTTCGCAGGCCGAGGAGATCAAGAAAGAAAGAACCAGATTGATGGCATATGCAAAAATAGAAATCAAGGAACATGAGCAAAATTTGGTGAACATGTGGTACAAGGAACCTGCGGAAGAAGGTAGGGGGAATTACCGAGTGTCTGGTCAAGTCGCTAAACTTATTCTTAGGGGGCAAATATGCCAAGTATTTCGGTTCTGGAACGAAGTTTTTCGCAAAGTTGAAGGAGAAGATGGAGGATTTTCGGGCAAGGGGTGTATGAATTTGATGGAGAAGAGGACTATACTATAAGCAAAGCAATTCATTGCGGAAAGGTGCCTTTGCTGAATCTGGTAAACAGAGTAAAGACTTGGTGTATGGATTCTAGGAGAAGTTAGACGGCTAAAGTACTAAATACGACTTGTCATCCTTCCCATTGCTAGCGCGGTCCCGACAATATGTGAATTCGCTCCCACAGAACATCAATTGATATATCTTCAAAATCCTCATAAGCAGCGCTGATAGGCGTGCCTGGGGGCTATATATATGGTTAGCCATTGTGAAAATTTACGTTTATTTTCGTGAGATGCCAGTAATACTTTGTTTAGAGATGTCTAGGAGCTAATATAGAAAAGGGAAACACGTATAGCTAAGAAAATACAATAATATTCAGAAAGCTATAGCTAAATGAGAATTCGGTTATATATGCTACTAGTAAAAGACGTGGTCGTTACTCTATATACACCTCCTTTAGAATAATATTATCCTAATAGCCTCGTATGATTAAAATAGTTGTATAGAGTTATATAAAGGGTTTAGAATAATTGTTAACGTATACGTTTTATTAGATTAGTATACTAAGCTAAACAATTTACTTGTACTAAAAGTTTAGTATAATAACATTTTATCTCCTTACTATTATATATATATACTTTATATTTTGTATTGGTAATAGCTTCTTTATAAGGTAATCCTTTAAAATAAGCGTAGATTTTAGTATACTTATATTAAAAAGCTAAATTTAAGCTAATTCGAGAAATATCTAAAAATAAGAATATACTAAACTAATTATAGTAGAATCTATATTATTATTCGAGTCTATCTCTTTATTTAAATTACTAGACTCTCTATTAATACTCTTATTTATAGTAGAACTATTATAATTATAGTTTTAGTAGAAATATTTATAGAATAAATATACTATAACTTTATTTATCTTTTATAACTATTTTAAAATACTTTTTTTTAACTATTAAAGAAGTCTAATTTAAGTATAAAAAACACGATTATTTCTAATATTTCAAGGTATAGTATATGAAACAATCATTAGTTTTACATTATATAATATCTTTTAATTATAATTTACTTTCTATTTAAATTTTAAATTTTATAATATAAGAGTTCTAGAGTTCTAACGTATATATAAGACTAAACGACTTTATTAGCCTCTAGTTATTCTTATCACGACTATAATTATTACAAGTATCTAGTATTTACTCTTTATATAAGCACGTGCCCTTAGTACCGCTCCAGGTAGTACTATATGTACTTATATTAGCCAGCTCTATAGTACTTCGAGTTCTAGACTCTTTAATTTGTTATCTTACTATATCTTAACCTATATGATTTACCCCTGTTCGCTTATCGTGACAATAATAGCCTTGCTCAAAGTGCGCACGGGTGTAGTGGCGAGGACTTAACTCTATTCGGAGCTGTACTTTATAGAAGGACATCCTCGGAGCAATTCTATAAAAACAGTTGCAAAGAGCTAACTAGCTACCCTCTGTCTTCCCCGAGACAAGCGAGCGTGTCTAGGAACGCAAGACGTGCTACGTAGTTTT
This sequence comes from Hymenoscyphus occultus, assembly GCA_900536445.1. Taxonomy (NCBI): domain Eukaryota; kingdom Fungi; phylum Ascomycota; class Leotiomycetes; order Helotiales; family Helotiaceae; genus Hymenoscyphus; species Hymenoscyphus occultus. Next base: position 203,393 of record UNPT01000024.1, read on the forward strand.
CTTACCTAATTTGTGTAGACTATCTAGTAAACAATTCTTCTAACATGTAATCCCGAGGTTCTATTATCTCATCTTTCGAGCTTATTCGCACTCTAGTATGACAGGAATTTACGATTTGCCAGTGTTGTACTTACTCTATTCCAAAAAGCGGCGGGTTGTCGCCGAGAGGCCATTGAAGTCGCGGAGTAATTGACCGGAGGCCACTAAAGTAGTATAATCCGTTGAAACAACCATAAGACCCAAAATTCCCCAAGTCTTAAAGTGGGCTCAAAGTTGGTATCGTGAACATAAAAATCGAAATGTACATATGCGACAATAAGGAGATATTGTGTGTACAGAGTAATAACCAGGTATCTTACCGGCTTTTACTTTTGTAGCTTTTGCATCGGACTTCTTGGCCAGTCAAGCTTTTATCCACCCGAAGATATCTTCTGATACTATAGTACAAGAAAAAAGCCAAAAGAATCAAATGCAAACTGCTAATAGAGCGTGCTCAGTTGATATAAGCATGTGACTCATGACCCCTGGCTCTTTGTCAGCGTCCACGAATTGCCCTTGAACGAAACAAAATCTTTCGCTCGACACACAGTATGTTCAAAACTTTCTGCACTATCAAGCGGCCATCTCTTGAACCCAAACCCGGATAACGAGATTCGGAACTTCCATTCTGTCCGAAAATACCGATTCTACATATTCTGCCGCCTTGATCGAAATGCGAAGACGCCAAGTTTACATACAGTGACGGAGGGTTAGTGTTTCATGGTTATGCAGTTGGGTGCGGCTTCTATCTTTGGGGATCTTTCTTTGGATCCCGAAGCTGAGACACAGAAGAGGCAGTGTTATTGGGACCGGCATTGGTTTACGAAGTTACACACCTTGATTACTTTAAGTGGCAGTAGTTAAGTAAGCTTAGTCAAGGTCTCAGGTCTGCCTGCTCCGAAGTCAATGTTGATACAATCCGACAGGCTGTAGCGAGGACAGCCAAAGCCTGCAACGGGCTACGCGAATATGGCGCTAAAAGGTATCTATCGTTATTGCTGGTCACCTGCCAATCAGAGGTAGCTAATTAGCAAAATTTCGCGCAAATGAGCAGGCAGGTGGCTTATCCCGGATCTTTGCTCGTTTGCTAGACCGCGACTCAAGACCCTCATGGTTCTTGGCGATTTATTGATAGGAAAGGGCACCGAGAAATCCAATTGCGAGAGATACCTTTACTTGGACATCTGCAACAGTATCTCCGGTCCAGAAGTAATGTTACTATTGTGAATCGACCCAACTCCATCCACTGGGCGCATATGGCGCCCTTGTTGTTCAGCTTACCTCTCGAAACTTTCTATAATTACGACATACCGAGTACCTTCTCTTTGATCCCAGAAGCACTCTCTGCGCAAAGTTAATCTATTCTGTTCAAAGCGTCAGCCTTCAAGATTAATCAGAGATCCAGGTCACTCACCGACTACCGAGACAATGTAAGCTATGTAGGCGTTCGCCAACAGGTATCAATTCTCGATCCGAACCATGAAAGGGGAAGAGGGGGGTTATGCGTCAAATAATTCAAGATTGCACAATAACGGCACGTAGGGGGGCGGGCTTCAAATGTTGCGAAGCCTTCCACGTTTTAGTGCCATTGATGCTTATCTAGAAATTCCCAAAGAAGATATGAGAAACTCGTATGGAGATAGAAGTAGGTTTACTGTAGATGCCTGAAGGAGAGATACAAGCATTTATGTGGGGAGCCCTCAGAACCCGGCCCAGGCACCGACATTCCGAACTTGATATTCGGCACTCTTTCAACGTCAATTGCAATCCATCGTGCGGTACTTACGGTCGCGTTCCCTGAATTCTCCTCCATAAAATCACCTCGAAGGGAAAAAGAGGAAAACATAGCACCGGTGCTGTCTCTACCTTATCTTCCCCGGCGCGAGATCACTCACAAGATACGAGGTCGATGGACCGACCTATGGTCAGTGTAACCAGGCATAAATTGGCGCCGAAAGTAGGCTCACGTAGTTGGGGAGTAGCGTACGTATACATGTTATCCATGCTAGTGGCTCGATAATTACAATTGCGGCCTCCCTCGATTCTTGAGTAAAAACACCTTTCTTTCAGATCATATCGGAAGAACCAGAGAGAAATTTTGGAGTTATCTTCTATGAGAAGAAGTGAGTTCACGGAGTATCAAAACATGTCACGGTGATAGTGAAGCCGTCCACCTTTCAACATCAACGAGCAAACTCCCTCCTTCTACATCGATCCATGTATAATGAATGTTGAAATTTAGTGGATTTACAGGGGATTTTCTAGTGGAATACAGGGTACGAACTCCACTGGATTTAACGTTCATTATGCCTGTGACGAATCATTCCCGGGATGAGAGAAAAGCCAAGGCGGAAATCATAATAAGCTTTTGAGACTTGAGATGCTTATCAACGCCCCAAAACCGGTATAAACAGAGTGACCAAACATTTCAAAATATGAGTGCTTCCATATGAGGCAGTCTCTGTTGTCACCAATAATGGCTGTAGCAATCCCGTCGGGACTTTTTTGTGCTGTGCTAACACTGCCCAGTGGCTGTCCCCTGTATATTGTTCCTTTCTACAGAAACTGATTATGAGAGATTTCCCGCATTTAGAATCACAAGCTCCCTTTGATACAAAACCTCTGTGCTTACTCATGACATTTTCTATTCTGTTATCTCTTCACGTAATATCGGGAACTGTTTTAGAATTGATTAATCGTGCGTCTCGGCAATCCAAGCTTCTCTGTCGAATCTGGTAGATGAAGAATTGATTGCGAATAATAATATGGTCAGAACCGAGTAATAGTCCAACAGACACATCGAGTCTTACCAGCCTGTTAAAGCTTAGCCTGTGACATGGCTGAGGTGCAGGAGTCATGGGAGTTACTTCGTATCAGTTTCAGTGGATAAAGTGTACCCATGTGGGAGGTTGAGTCCCGGTACAATTGATAAAGGTCCATGTGCCGTATTCATCCTCAATCATGTTTTGCATGAGAGCAAGAGACAGCCGAAGATTACAAAACTTACCGGCCGTCCATAGATGTAATACTACTTCGAAGTAGCAGCTCCTAAAGTATTTTAGATCACTTGGCGCGATCACTTGGCAACTGAAACGTCCTTCCTGATTTGAGTTGACCAACTTGGCAAAATGTTCACGTCAATCCCGCCATTCCCCCTTGCGAATCGAGGAGGTGGATCCTCTCGCTATCTGAGCCGCCGCGGCTGAAAAGCTTGCGTATTCCAAGAAAGCTCTTACTAGAGTTTAGTCTGCTCACGTGACCGGTATTCGTCTTGCTATCGTAACTGGGGCTCATCCGGGCTTGGAGACCCAGCAGCGGAGTTTGTTTTAGGATTAGACCAGTCGAATGACAGAAATGGGTATCTCGGTTCCACTCTGAGAGCAAATGCTCGGAAATTCACAATGTACCCCAGACTTCAATCCCTCCCAATTAGGCATCTCGCTGTATGACATCCCAGGTGGATTGGACAGGAGAATGATAGTTCTGCCTTGGTCATATTCGCGTTTCTATGAAAGTGGAAGCCACAGGATGACACAGGGTGGTGAGAAAAATGTATATATGATAAGTTCCCTCTGGTATTAGGAAGGCCAACAAACCATCCATTCATTCGTTCATTCAATACTCTGGTATGTCCTCCTTTCATCCATTCAATCTATAACCTGGCGAGATTTCTGCACATATATCACCATTCATCTATATAAATTTCTTGACGGAAGCTTGTTCCGCAATTGTACAACCATCACAAGACCTCGCTTATCTATAGAGATTTCACTTCAACTAACATATTTATCTTTATAGTAATATCTTCCTATCCTATCTCTCTCGGTCTTCACATCTCTCAAAAACAAACCTCTTCCTACCATCATGCGTTTCACTGCCGCAATCTTCAGCCTCGCCGTCGTGGCCCCTGTGTTTGCTCATCCAGCACATCAAGCCCGTTCGGCCGATGTGGTTTGTGAAGGATCTGGAAACTTGGTTCCTGCACAGTCAACCAATGCTTCTCCATGTAACACGGAACCTAGTCCTGAATTTCTTGCCGCAGTTGCACACATTGCAGCCGCGGAGGCCAATGGCACCTTAGGAACACAGAATGAGCTGAATTCTCGAGCGACTGTCACTATTCAAACCTACTTTCACGTCGTTGCATCTGCTCAGACTGTTGCCGGGGGCTACGTTACTGCTGCTCAGATCTCTCAGCAAATGGACTATTTGAATTCCGCATATGCTTCTACTGGATATGCTTTTGTCAATGCTGGTGTTGATTACACCATCAATGCTGGATGGGCACGCGATGGCAGCGAATTAGCTATGAAAAAGGCTTTGAGAAAGGGAACATACAAAGACCTGAACATTTATTTCCAGCTTGCACTTCAAGATGATGCTTTGGGAGTAAGTAACAGCAGCCTGAAATCGAACTTTGAAGCGAAAGCTAATTTTTATATCAGTACTGTTATTTCCCAGTTGCCAGCCACAGCACCACCTCCGATAACTTTGCCTATGACGGATGCTCCGTTCAGGCTGGCAGCATCGCTGGTGGTACCCTCGCTAACTACAACCTCGGAGGAACTGTAGCCCATGAGGTTGGTCACTGGATGGGACTTCTTCACACTTTCCAAGGTGCCGCTTGCTCCAGCACCAACGATGGAATTGCCGATACCCCAGCACAAAACGGCTACACTCAAGGATGCCCATCAACCAGAGATTCTTGCCCAAATGCCGCTGGTTTGGATCCTATCCACAACTACATGGATTACAGTTATGAGTAAGTTATGCGAGCTTCAAATTATGAAACAATGGCTAACGATGTTTTAGTGTTTGCTACACCGAGTTCACTCCTAACCAAATTACAAGAATGAACAGCATGTGGACTACTTACCGTGCCTAAATGAGAGTAATTGGATCGAGCATTGCCAATTTATAGATGAATTGAGTGCAACGAATGATTGGATGTGAAAGATGGGACAGCGGGTGGCCGTCGGTTGGGAATTTCTAACGGGGAAGGGTTTTTGGAGAGCTATGTGGGGGATAATGTGACGAGAAGGACTTATAATGTGTTTCATAATGTATATATGGGTAGTGTGTAATGAATAAACGACTATAATTCAGAACAATGGCTTTTTGAGAACGTGAATGAGTAACGAAGACCATTTTTTTCTGTGCTCGCTTTCCGAAGTCTGAGGTCAGATGCCACAACCAAATCTAATTCTTCATGTGGCATGACAGACACGGCTTTTCTCTTTCCGGGATGCAGAATATTACTTTAGGCTCTTTACAGTTCTGATCTGACTATTCATTGTACTCGATTTCGTTTTAGTCTTATTCGAATTGCACTCTATGACCACCAGAGTGGATGTATGTGGATGTGAGTAATAGGGCCTTGCGCCATTAAGAGTAGTGGATTTTATGCCCTGGTCTGTCAAATCTCGAGATTTCGCAGCTTCCCGTCATCCAAAAAGTCCAGATTTCGCCCTGTAGCGAGACTCCCCTAATGATCTACGTCTATTTAGTGGGTACTTTTAAGATTCTAGCTTGGCAAACCAAGGGTAAAGGTGACCTGACCAATCAGAAAGCGTGGATGAACGTAAAAACAGAAGGAACAGAGAAAATCATAAGGTGGGAGTACAGGTTCGCTCACATACTACAGTGCACCCTCGTAGCACTTTCCACTCACATCCACCTTGTGGTGGTCAAAGAGTGCAATTCGAATAAGACTAAAACGAAACCGAGTATAGACAGACGGATCTTGCGACCATGTGTATCTTATTGACCAGTTATAGAAATAGTTAATTCTTTCAAGTGTTGCTTCTGACTAAAGACCAATTACAATTCCTATAGTCCGTAGATTGATGTTCTACCAAACTTTGCCGCGCCTGAATTTTTGTACGTATCAGTGCAAATTCAACCAAAAACTCTGAGCTTGAGGCTCAGTACCATCAAGCTGAAAGTCCGAACCTCTCGTTTCGTACAACAAGTGGCAGAATACTTGATCAGTGAGTGAAGTGTGCAGTGCCAGGTCTCAATTAAGCGAGAGACATTGTTAGCCCCACAAATTAAACTTGCGGGCCACGAGTCTTAAACATCTTAATTTCCAACAAAATAAAGTATTATGCTTTCGATCAACGTGCATTAGCATCTTGTCAAGCAAAACTTGGCATATACTTTATTACATATAAGGATTCGTCACCTTTGATGGAATTCACTGCTTCTGTCTAGGCACACATGATCTCTTAGTGAACTCAAACTGTTAAAATAGTTTATCTCAGCACCCATACCCTCCTTATAAAGGCTTCAAGTGGTGGCCTCCCCCCACGTGATTTACCCGCTCCTACCCCGACTACCCAGGCCCGCAGCCGACCCCCGGCCCGTGTATAACGCTACTAAGCCACCTACTACCACGACCAGTCTTTATTTAAGGGTCTGAGGGAAAATGGTAATCTATTAGGCTATAGCCTCTAAATTAACTTTTTAATAAAGATTTCGAAGCCTAAATAGTCTACTACTATAGTATATATATACTTCTAGTGTGACAGACGTGCTTCTGGACAGTCGGAACAAACAACACTCTATTCTTAGAACAATAGATGAGGAGAGAAGGAGAGCTCGAGAGAGCTGGGAACTAAATACAGGTCGTGCGCGCTAGTACTAGCGCGCCTCGCCGAGCGAGCATGTGACATCCAACCCTCGTGACCATAACCGTTACATTTATATAAAAATAGGTATATTAGGCTTAATTTTTATTATACTAAAACTTCTATATAAACTTAAAAGATAGCGCTTAATTAGTTCTATATAATATATGTTTATAAGCTAAATATAATTAACGTGGTTTACTACCGAGCGACGCATATCACCGAGCGACGCACTTTTCCCCACCCCACTACTTATAAACTTCAAGACGCGTTTTTTCAACTATTTATTATGGAAATTCAAACCTAAGAAGCGCGAATCATTCTAGCTATCAAGGCTATTCGAACGTCTAAAAAGCTAAGCAAACGCTCTGTAGCAAAGATCTACAAGGTCCCTGAAGTAACACTTCGACATAGAATAGCTGGCCGAACCTATCGCCCTGAAATTAAAGCTAATTGTTACAAATTGAACGACTTAGAGGAGGACACAATCGTTTGATATATACTTGATCTAGATTCGAGAGGATTTGCGCCCCGCCTAACTAGTGTTAAAGATATAGCGAATCTCCTACTTAAATCCCGAGGGGTACTACGCGTCGGGAAGAACTAAGCATATCGATTTATTTAACGACGACTAGAGTTAAAGGCGCGTTTTAATCGCGTTTACGACTTCTAAAGAGCCTTGTGCGAAGATCCGGAGCTTATTAGCGCGTAGTATCGACTAGTTAAGAATATACGGGCGAAATATGGTATTGTAGACTCCGATCTCTACAACTTTAACAAGACAGGCTTTATAATAGGTATAATCTCCCTAGCAATGGTTATAACTCGCGCAGATCGACGTAGCAGAGGCAAAGCAATTCAGCTAGGTAATTAGGAATGGGCGACAGCAATTTTTTGTGTTAATAGCGAAGGTTGGAGTATCCCTCCGTTTTTAGTAGTTCAAGGGAAGAATCATCTTGCAAGTTAGTATACTAAGGGCGGCCTCTCACACGACTAGGCTATTAAACCTACAAGTAACGGATGGACAAATAATAAGACAGGTCTAGAATAGCTTAAGCACTTCGACAAGCATACTTCTGCTCGAGCAAAGGGTCTATATCGAATACTTGTCCTTAATAGACATAAGAGTCACGAGTCGGCCGAATTCCAAGAGTACTACAAGGCACATAATATCATTACTCTCTATTTACCTCCTTATTCCTCTCATTTGACCCAGCTACTCGATATTGGGTGTTTTAGTGTCTTAAAACGGGCATATAGTCGAGAAATTAAGACTTTTATTAAAGCTCATATTAACTATATTACAAAGGTCGAGTTCTTTCTCGCCTTTAAAGCAGCCTATTCAGCCTCTATAACAGCTTAGAATAGCTAAGCTAGATTCCGTAGAGCTGGCTTAGTACCTTTTAACCCGCAAGCTGTTCTTTTAAAGCTTAATGTAAGGTTACGGACTCCAACACCTACTATTACCCCCTCTGCCGATATTAACCTTTGGGTCTTATAGACTCCTCACAACCTAACTAATACTCTTTTACAGACAATATTAGTTAAGAATCGGATTACACGTTATCAAGGAAGCTCGCTAACCCCTATTTTCTAGACAGTAGCTATATTAGCTAAGGGTACGGAGCTGTTAGCTTATAAGATAACTTTATTATTAGCCGAAGTCCGTACTCTTCGTAAGGCAAATGAAGTACTAAGTAAACGCCGGAGGGCTAAAAAGACTCGGGTCCGTTAAGGGGGGGCACTTACTATAGAGGATGCGTAGGACGTATTAGCTCAGAAGGAAGTAGAGGAATAGGCTCGACGCAACAAGCGCTCTAAGGGGGGTAGGCAAAAGGAGGGGCAGCCGTCTAGGCGACGATATAGTACCTGCGGGAAGTCTAGTTATAATACACGAACTTGTCAAGAGGCTATAGATACTTCTAGTTTATTAGATTTAGATTCAGATTAATTAATATAATATGTTGTAATTATTTAATTTTACCCTTTAGGTAGTAGGGTAGGGAAAAGTGCGTCGCTCGGTGATATACGTCGCTCGGTAGTAAACCACGTTATAATATATTATATTATACGCTTATAAAGTATATAGATATATAAGACTTAAATATATATATATATATATATATATATATAAGTTATAGGAATACTAAAACTTACCCTTATAATAATATAATATACTACGGTCGAATTTAGCTTATAAATATATATTATATAAAGTTAATTAAATACTTTCTTTTAAGCTTATATAAAAGTTAATAGAATAAAAATTAACTCTAATATATCTATTTTTAGATTAGTTAAGTTTTAGTATTCCTATAGCTCGCGTATACGTATTTAAGCCTTACCGAGCTATATATACTATATATTATACCTACTTTATAAGTATATATTAAATATAATATAGATTTAATTTATATATAGTATACCTAGTCTAATACTTTAACTAAAAGGCTTTAATTTATACTTAAAATCGCCATAATAGGTATTATAGTAGATATAAACTATCGCGTATAGATAAGGGGTCTATGTCGTCGATTTTTAGGCCCTGAATTAGAGCCTATTACCTAAATAATCCCCATTTTCCCTTAGACGCTAGATGGCCGTTTCGGGGGGTGAGTTATGATTGGCTAGGGGTTGCCGGGGTCGGGCGGGGTCGGGTCGGGGGCGGGGGGCCGGGGGGAAAATCGGCCATGTGACCAGCGGCTGAGGGCTGAGATAAAAGATAATTTAGATAATGTACTGTTTATCGTCCATTCGTCACACGTCAGATAAGAGGCTTATTGTTAGTTTTATTTTATATTTTGCTGGCTAGCTTCAAACGCTTATACTTCAACTACATATAAACCAATCAGAAGGCTCCATTTTATGGGATAACTGAAGGATAAAGCGCTCTCGGCCTCGCGTCCCTTGAGGGGAGTAGTAAAACTATCTAGAAACAGGCACATAGCCTATGAGTAAGTAGAACACTCAGTAGTAAAATAGGCACATAGCCAAACAAACCAAAAACCCATTCTAAAGCATGGCGAGCAATTCGCGAGGGGGAAGTGGGTGGGAAAAAGAGCTCGAATGGTGTGACTGACGATAATGTTGTGGTGTTGATGATTGAGGAGCTCCTGTACGAGGGGGAATATAATATATTCCCCGCACTTCCTCATTCACTATAAGCCCCTGCTACTTATTTCTGTTTGTCTAATTGATTTGATAGTATGTCTCATTCATATAACTTTTTTTTCTAATGCTTTATTCATATTATGACTCTGATTTGATGCAGTAGAGTTTCTTGAAAGAAGTAGAGTTAATTCTTCATAGCAATCAGAGTAGGAAACCAAGATCTTGGTTCCGGAAATGTGATCGACCAACTTTGATATATTCTGCAAACAATGATCACCCCCACAACTCACAAGTCGACTGTCCCGACTTCTAGACGGCACAACTCTTTATATTCCCATCTCCAATAACACCTCTCAACGACTCCTTCTCACATATTTTCGCTCCCTCTTTCTCAATTTTCCTCTTTGACCTCTCCATCTTATCCTCCTCAAACTGGCGATACACAGCCTCCTTCACTCGTGCCTGATAAAAGGAAACCCCATTCTCTTTGATGGGATTCAAAACACCCTCACCATAGACCCCCGCCTCCAAGTTCTTCTGAGCCTTCTCGCACAGTTCAAAGTCTTCAATGGCAACTTGTCGAACGAACTTGAAGTACTCCTGAAACTCTTCATCCGTTCCCTGTTGTTCGTCCATCAGTATCTCAACACAGACAGAACTCAATGCCGTGCACTGCATTATAGAGAGGACTCAAGGAAGCTGTAGATAAGTAGAAATGGAAACAAACACTGTGATAATAATCAAACTCCATTCTACTCCTCCCGGGTTCCCTCGTCGGTAAAGTCCGAAAACTGCTCATTCCACCCCCATAGATGTTCAAAGTACAAATCGGGTACAAGTACAAGAACAGTCCATCGGAAGTAATATCTTCTTTTCTTGGATCTGCAATATGCTGACTGAAGTTCGTGTGGTTGATCACGCAGTAGAAGGTTGGCGGGTAGTACTTTGTGAAGGCGGGATGGGTGTATTGGCAGTGCAGACACTCTTGAAAACCATCGATCCTAGTCAATCGTTAGAAAGAGTGACAACTAGGGTTAGTCAATATAGGAATGAAGCGAAGATACATTGTCTTCCAGTTAAAGTTCCCTTCGTAGCTTATGCTTCGACGGTGGGGAAGTTTGGTGAAGTCAACTTTGCTAGTCAATTCATCAAGGCCGGAGAAGAATTCTTCAAAACTTGGAGTGTTCAGTGAAATGGTTGCAAATATGAGCCCACTTGTGGTCTGATGGCTTTTAATTTGCGTACTCTGTTTTGTTGTCGACTTTATTAACGATTGTAGCAGTCAAACGTGGCAAAAGTCAACTGAGAGATCTTTACCTCATCTTGAGCATATACAACCACTCCCTCAAAGGTTATTCCATCGGAAGGGGGACTGCGATTCTCCACCACGAGGGTGGTTTGTGCAATTTCGTAGATGACTTTCTCCGATCTGTTCTGGAACCGAGTGATGGGACCAAGGAAATGCCATGACTATCCATGTTCAGAGTCGAAAACTAGGTAATGTTTCACAGGAAAGCTCACTTTTTGAAATACACCTCTACGCTCGAGCTGATAAAGGGGCTCGCTACAGAACCACGAGGCAGGCAGTGTTCGAGCGAGAGAATCCATCTTTGTAAATATATTCTGTTTCAGAGGCTGCAAGAATGATGACAACTCACAACATAATGTCAATCATCAGGAGATGAAACCACTACACCAAGCATGACAGATGGTGGAAAACTGGTCGACGACCTTCGATCCCACTATCCACAAAAGTAGCGAGACCGGCTCGCAATTGGCTAGAAAACATGAGATGTCACAAGCCAAGGTTCATTCAGTACACGTATGCCCAATATGGTCATTCGATCCAGAGAAGATAGATTCGACCATACATGTTCATGCATCCTTCGCCAGAAACATACGAATAAACAGGCCGTTGAAAAAATGACTAAGTCGGGATTCGCACCGTCGCACGATCCGTAGTGTAACTTTGCCCGGGTCCTCATAGAACCTGCCACGCATGGATTGCAGGAGGTATACTGCCCGGGATTGGTGTCGTGAATAAACGCATCGAATGACTTATAAAGGCACTGTCATCCTCAATTACAAGTTTTTCTGGACGTGTGCATTGTCCTGGACCATGATTCGAATATATATCCTGGTCGTGCGACCAATGATGCGATGTTATCGCAATTCCACCAGACGCTGATATAGTAAATGGCGGTTTTTTAAGTACTGAGGCTTCAGCCACTTTTCCCAACGTTCGATTGTAGAAACCAATCAATTGAAGAATTTTCCCTTTTCAGAAGCACGCACAGACAGATCATCGCAATAAAACAATGGAGTCATTATCTCATTTCCTGTACTCTGCTGCACTTGTCCTATTTTTTGCTGCAGGTTTCATTTTAAGGTCCAGTCATCTTGGAAAGTACCTAAGTAGCCTTAGGGTCTTCGTGTTCCCTCGCCCAGAGTCCAAAAACTCCTTCGAAGCGAGTCCCCTCAAAAACTGCAAAACGCACACGCCACTTGTCCCGAGTTATTCGATTGATTGGTGGAAAAACGAGTCTCTTTTTCAACTCGAAAAACGTGCCATCTTCAGCAAGGTCAGATTCCAAGATGCCAAAGTTCGCTTATGCTGACTTTGAATGGATAGACTTGGCTTTTCGTTACACACGCCTGTAGATTTCAGAAAGCGGGTGACTACCGCACATTCGAGATTGTTGGGTTTTCAGTCATTGTTATACTGGGCAAAGACAATCAACTTCGGGCTTTTCAAAATGTATGTCGGCATCGAGCATACCAAGTGGCGAAAAAAGAATGTGGAAGTTCAATGGTGTTGGGGTGTAGATACCATGGGTAAGTTAACCTTCCATGCTGTTTGAGACCCTTCTAACAATTTCGGAATCTAGATGGAGTTACGACACCAAAGGAAAGTTGATCAAGGCACCAGAGTTTGAAAATGTACCCAATTTTGACAAGGGTCAAAACAGTCTGTGGGAAGTCAAGTTGGAAACTAGAAAGGGGTTCGTCTTCATAAACATGGAGTCTACGGAGCATGCTCAGACTCTCCATTTGGATGACTCCGAGACCTCAATTGCAAGTCTGAGGTCTAACGACTTGAAATGTGTCGGGGAATGGAAAATCGAAGGCCGTTTCAATTGGAAACTTGCAGGTACGAAATTAACCTACCAGGAATGTAAAATCTGACCATCTTTTGCAGACATTTCCCTTTTGCCAAGCCAAGCTGCTGGTATAACCTCCTGGTTGAGCTTCTCACGTTTCACCCAACGAAAAGGGGTCTTGGGACACACAGCGGTCTTCAAAAGCGGGAGTCCAGGAAGCCTCTTGACTCTTCGATTTCTGCCCAACTCCGCGACATCAACCACCGTGGAGTGTGCCCTTTACAAGGAGAGTTCAGCTGACCACGAATCAGAGTTTGCGAGCCTGGGAAAAGCAGTTCAGGATAAGATCAAATATCTTGAACAGCAGCAAAAAAGGCTTCTCCAAGCACGCAACAACCGCAATCTCGCAGAGGAGACGACAAGTGCCAACTTTGACCAGCAAACAGAAATACGGAAGATTCTGAAAACACACGCATATGCAGAACATGAACTTGGAGAGAAAATCTATCCTGCAGCTCAAAGTCAGTCCGTGACCTCCGAGGGGAAACGAGATGATGATTTTTGTCGCGACTTGGGGGTGGGTGAAGGGAGGAGATCTGTATGCAGCGCAAGTGCGCAAGGTCTTCTTGATTGGTAGTTTTGGGTTTTCCAGCAATTCAGTTTGCAGATCATGTTTGATTGGGTACATTTGTGTGTTATATCTCTTGGTACCAGTTAACCGACTTCAATACTTGAATAGCGAGATAGATAAAAGGGTTTTCGATTGAATGCACTAATTGGGCGTTCCTTCGACCCCTCGTTGTTTTACAGCTCTAAAGAAATTTGACCTTGATCTGAGCATGATACTGCCTTCATTAATTTCCATGTGCAAAGGGTTGATTATAGCATTGCTCAATAAATACACAGCCCGTATCTGCAAAGTACGCAAGGAGGTGTAGTACTAAGCATAAACAGAACAAGTTCTTCAAAGAACACCCCCACCCCCCCCCCCGCCCAAAGAAAAAAGAAAAGAAGAAAAAGAGAAACATCTATGAATTATCATACTGTATGAGAACTCGCCACCACAGCTGTAATCATAAAGATCAACTATATTTGCAAGCTTAAGAAGAGACCAAATACCTCGAGTCGCCCCATAAGCTAGGGAACATGAGAACACCAACACCCACGTCTTTCCAAATGAGTCTCACAGAATATGGTAAACCACATTCTCTTGCCACACCAACATCACCGTTACAAGCAAGAAAGCAAGCAGCAAAAACCGCGCGTTCAAAATCTATCACACACAACCTAATAAAACCCAACACCTTCTAGTCCCTTACCGATAACGTCTTGTATAAGTATACGAGAGAGCCATTAACAAATACTTAAACCCCTATCAATACACCCTCCTCCCGTAAGACTAAACACAAACCCAATTCTCCCCCTTCTCCCCCTCACTCCCCAAAAACCGATTAACACTAGGCCACGCACAATGCCTCCTCGTCCTCAGCACCATCCCCCCCTTCCTATCCCCCTCAAACTTCACCCCCTCAACCGTCTCCGGCGCCCGTCCCCCTTCAACCCACGCAACCAACGCAGCCAACACATTACTCTCCGCCTTAAATCCCCTTTCCGAGTCGCCGAGGGTAGATTGGCCGATCATCCACGCGCCCGGACCGGAGTTACAATGGTTGAGACCGGATATCTGGAAGTATCTTAGGAACGAGTCGAGTTGGGCGCGAGAGGCGACGGATTCCGCGAGGTGGTTGTGTAGTCGGTTGGTGGCGAAGGAGGAGATTTGCTGGTCTTGGAGGCCGTGGTAGAGGATCATTTCTCCGTTGTTGGAGTGGAAGGTGGTGAGGTTGGAGGGGAAGGATTGCACGTTGAAGGAGTTGAGGGAGTGGGCGAGGGAGATGTCTTTATGTGAGAAGGTTAGAGGGTCCCAGAGGGGATCTTTGTGGACGACGTAGCGGAACCAGTCCTATTTTCTTAGTTGGAACGGTTGGAAAGAAGAGAGGGGTCTTACAAGAGAGTAAGGAAAGGGGGTTCCGCTGTATAACCCTGTACTTGCGGCAATCTCACTTCCAGGTTGCATCGCAGGATATACAAGTTCGCCCCCTTCACCATAGAGAGGACTGAACACACTCTTGACAATTCCAACCTGAGCAATACTCAAGCACGCACTACTATTCGTAGTCCCCTCCCTGCAAAGCAAACGTGCCGGATCAAAACCGCACTCACCAGGATTCTCCAAAATCCCATCCCTCACTCCATCATTGAAATCACATTGCTTCAACACCTCATCATGAATCAAACCCTGCCACATCGCCGGCGATATGAAATCCGCGGACCCAGGAGCACCGGTTTTACCGGAGAAAGAAGGACGCCAACTTGACATGTTATTGAAATTTGAAGCTGGTGCCCCAATAAGAATTCCATCATAATCTTTAGGATACATCTCCGCGGCTTTGAGACCTTGCCTTCCACCCCCAGAGCAGCCTATATAATAAGACTTTTTGGGGGGCTGAGAGTAGAATTTAGAAGTGAGGGTTTTGGCTATAGTGGCTGAGGAGTGGAGACTGGATTGGGATTTAGTTATACATATCGAGAACGGGAAAGGGATATATACGCGCGGAAGACGAAGTCTTTCAGAACCTCGTCATTGTTGAGGAAGGATGCTCCTCCTGTTCCGTTGTGGCCATTGTTGGACCCTACAGTTGCAAACCCGTACTTAACGCCATAATCGATATCTGTAAGAGTTCCAAGTTAGCCAAGGTTCAGAGTGACTTTATGTGATCTCTTGAGTACCTTCATATTTCGTGCAACCATCGATCCCACCATTCCCAGTAGCGAGGAATCGACCGGTCCAGTTATGTGGAAGCCATACCTCGGATAACACGTGAGATCTATCCGATGTGGTAAAGTTCAAGGCAATACGACATATGTCTACAGAGACGTTTTGGCTTGGACGGTTACAACTTAGGTCATTGGATGGGTAAAGAATGGTTTGGCCAGCTGAAATGAATTCCTGCGCGTTTACTGTTGCGTTTGCAACATAGCTGAGAGGTTTGAAATCCTGACACCTTTGCTTGAAAGAAGGTTCTTTTCCTGGGAAGCCAAGTACTAATGACCATAGGAAGGCAAGACACACCACAACAGCCATGTACGAGCGTGACATCTGGATGCTGTGTGAGTGGAAGTTGGGACGCGGTGAGAAAACCCATCTGGGGAAGCGGTCTCTTCATATGATCTTTTCCACGGAATTTCTGTGGAATCTGGTAATTTGGATCATCATATGATTAACTGAATAGGCACAGGCTCGGAAATGTACTAAGTATTATTGAATACCATCTGCAGGTCGTACACCCACTAGAACTGGATAAACTTCCGACCCCGCCTCCAGCCCGCATTCCAGACCATGTCTCTCATTGGTCGAATATGGGGATGTCTCACGTGCGAACAGTGGAACATCCATCTGGGGAAGCTACGACGAGGCTACTCGTGTAAGCTTCCCCGTTTCAAGTACTACAAAGATCGCATGAGAATATCACTTAGAAGCCACTGAGGAGCAGTTGATATCCTCAATCTTTAAGAAGTAGTCTTGTTTTCTGCATCTGCATGGGGCAATACCACAATGGTTTATCCCGCCCTGTGAACAAACGTTATAGGAGAACAATGTATTGAACAACATTTGCATGTAGTAATTGCAGGTGCTTGTCCTAGATAGATTCGTACCAGAGAACAATGCAATTGAGCCCCGTTAGATCATGGAATAACCAGGGCTGCCCATCTCCCTACCTGAACAGAAAAAGGTTATTTTTCTGGTGGCTCCGCATGCAGAAAACAACCTTAGGCTGGTTAGGAGGAGGGGGGAGTAGTCTGTAGGTGGAAAGTTCTTAAACTCAAATGATTGGTGGACACTCCAACGAGCACCCAAGGTTAAACAAGCATAACCAAAAAAAAATAGAGAAAGACAAGAAAATGCTTGACTCGCTTTTCGGACCAGGACAGAGTATCATGATCTCTATTAATCGAAACGTAACCTTGGAAACTTGAAGTGACAAAAAATGGGCATGGAAAAACCATATTGTTGCACAACTGACAGAAAAAAAAGACATAAATAGTACTAGTAATAGGACCGAAGTTTTGTAACGCTCCTTCCCCGGTTGTGACTTATAGTCTAGATCTCTCGAATGTATAGAAGTACGAAAGAGTCGGCCCGGCGACTTACTCTTACCTCTTGAGTAACAGCAGACATCGAAAATATATTCCTCCACTGACATACGCCCTATGCACTCGGCACGCGGGAGGTATTGGTATTGGGCAACCGAGTATTCATACTGTACATGACTGTACTCGTACTAGATGGCATGGCGATGGATTTACGTAAACGTAACATCACGAACGCATGGGGTTCATGATCATGTTCATCCGAAGAAAACATTGCCAACCATGACTGTAGGGTAGAACCGGGGAATAGCAGGGACATGACCTGTAGTGTCGAACTCCTAGCTTTGCTGAACACAACCGAATCTCGGGGAGTGCGAACAGTCGGAGGTGAATTGACAGATGGCCTCGTGGTGAATGGTGTTCGAGGTTGTGCAGGTGTGCTGTACCTACAGAGGGCATCAATAGTTCAGGGGGAATGGACGCTATGTAGAAGTACGGGGGAGGTGGATATGACGAAACTGGGGTGCGAGGGTGCGTCATTGGCAACAAGGCTCGGCAACCGGAATTTACCTTGTCGGTGCTGAGAAGAACAGACCGAGCGACACTGGAGGTGAAGGCCAAGGGGAAGCGCCAACGCAGCTCACACGGATCCTCGTGTTGAGTCTGCAAACAGATAATACTATTCGTGCCTTCAATTGTCTTCCAACGAAAGCAAGAACACCGCCATTCATGCGTCCAAGGGCAGAACGAAGGCAGCAAGCGAAACAAACAACCCTCATCGTAAAACACAACGAACAGAGCAACGGCCTCGACTTTCGTTCCTAGATGAACTCCCAAAAGGCATCACGAATGCCTCTCCTGCCTGACAACGAGGCTGGCATGTCTCCCTCCAAATCCTCGACTGCTTGGACGATGAGGAAGATGCTGAGCTATCTGGCAGTCCTTCTGGGCTTGTCGTGGGGCGCATACTACCTCTGGACACCCCAAACACTCTCCCAGGAAAAATGGGCATCCGAAGCAACAAATCCCCCGGAAGAAGAGTTGGACGTCTATGGATCCAACGCACACCCAACCTTCAAAGGCATGCTCAAACTAATGGACCTCCCCGAAGAATACGTGCCCCAGACTGGGAAACATCGCAAATCCGGACGTCTGGTGGTTGTAGGAGATGTACACGGGATGAAGGATTCCCTGGTTGAATTGCTTGAGAAAATGGATTTCAACGAGAAACACGACCATCTGATCCTCGCGGGCGACATGATTTCGAAAGGTCCTGATTCCCCAGGCGTCGTTGATTTGGCGATGAAGCTCGGCGCAACCTGTGTTCGCGGGAACCACGAAGATAGAATTCTACTCGCATATGCGGACATGGAGGCTGAACATCTGCGAGTCGGGACGCCTGGGCCGCGAGAGTCGTTGGATGAACAGGAGGATTTACTGGAGGAGGAGAGCTTCAGTCATGGGAATTATAAGGATCGGAAATTGGTGAAGCAGCTTGGGAAGAAGAGGATAAAGTGGCTACAACAGTGTCCCGTCATTCTGAGGGTGGGGAAGCTAGGAGATATGGGCGAGGTGGTGGTGGTTCATGCGGGACTTACGCCTGGTGTAAAGCTACAGAGGCAGGATCCCGTGGTGGTCATGAATGTGCGGACCGTTAAGAATGGCGTACCTAGTGACCGGAGAAACGGGACTCCATGGGCGAAGGTTTGTTCGCCCCAGATCCCATCCAAGTCTACATATGCTAATTGTAAACCTAGCTTTGGAATAAATACCAAAAAAGCCTCCCCAAGAAAGATCGCTCGACAGTCATCTACGGCCACGACGCCAAACGAGGACTTCAGGTGAAGAAATACAGTATGGGCATAGACACAGGGTGTCTAAAAGGCGGAAAGCTTACCGCAGTCGTAATCGAAGGCGGTCAATCGGATCACAAGCACAAACTTTACCATGTGGGCTGTAAAGATGGCAGACAGAAGTAGAGAGCTACAGTACAAGATAGAGGATACGACAAGATGATATTGCATTCGCATTCAGATTAGCATGTTTGGACAACATAGAAAGATACCATGGGCCGCGGAGTTTTTTTCATTTATTTTTATTTTGTGTTTTGGGTAGAGAGATTACATTTTGTCTGATTAGATAAATACTGTTGACGATACGTGGAAGTTGAGGAGTTTTAACTAGGGATGTAAGATTGATATAATTGATATAGAATTATCGAGTGTGATTAGGTATGTTGGAGCGAAATTGCCTATTTGGCTATTGGGAAACAATATATACTCATATCCTCTTCTAGCCTCTTGTAACCTCTCCTTCCCGCTATATAATAGGAGCTTGTTATCATGACAACAGGATTTGGAAATGAAAAAATAAGTCGAAGGATAGGAGGGGATTCTGGGGTTCTACTACAAGGATGATCCTCTTTACACACAGCCTCCTCTTCCTCTTTTCCAAAGCTCCATTATCAAAACTCAAGTCTTGATGATGGGAATCAACATAGCCTCTCAGGACATAGTTTATTCCATGTGAACTCACTCAATTCCACCTCCAGCCTACCCTGGGTCCGTCTAAAGAACAGGACACCAAAAAGGCAAAACATACAACAGCAGGTATTCGCTGTAACTACTAACCTGCCGATGTGAGGCTTGTGTATGGTAGAGCGGACGGGATGCCAAATTCTCGTTCTATGGTCGTATGTGATGGCTTCATTTGTATCTATCGTCAGATCAGCGTATCTTCACTATGCAGGTATTGCGAGTTTAGTTGAGTAGTTATTATTCTGACTAAGAACGAAGTAACGAATTAATATGGCAGCGAAATATTGTAGAAGCCTGCCGTGGTAGTGGCTCTTCTGTATAGGTAGATTCTGTTTCATTCCTAGGTTAGGTACGTTACTTGTAGTGCTACTAAGAGAGTCTGAGGATCACCTACCCTAGCCAGGAAGTAGAGATATACATCCACAATGGACAAGGCGGAGTCGCAATCAGCCAACCACGAAATTCGGGAAAAGTCTTCTTATTGCGAAGCGCAAAGCACGACAAGACACCATACACCCCCCTTTAACAAAAAAATCAAAAGCTCTCATATGCAATTTTCAGAAACGGCCCAACGTGGTATTAATCCCCCGCCTGCAGCCTATATCATTCCTTTCCCCGAGAAGGTAGCTAAAAGAATAGTAAGTTCGTAGGATTTAGTCCTAGAAACTGTTCCAATTATTTGTATTCAAAGTCCGTAGTCGTAGAAGAAAGAAGGGGAGATATCTCTTTCCGAGTTGTGAAACGATGGTGGCAGAGAGCTGGATCATTCTATCAGGTCTCAGAAGTTTCTTTCAAAGACAACTTCCCAATGCCGTATCCCGAATCCTCCTCGTTCAACGCTGAAAGACTTCCCATCTCCTAGCGAATACGCTACCTCAAATCTAGTCGTCTGCTCCTCAAGCAGAACGAGGCCGTACAAGCCAAAATCCGCGCTCTATGCAGCAGCCATATTATCCACCAACCACCTAGTCCATCGACAAATGACCCGATCACAAAAGTCAACCCACTCTCCATTCCTGCTATTCGAGCAACCGGATGGTCTCCAGACATGGACGAACTATCACGCCAACCACGTCGCGGACCTCAATTCAACGAGCTCCGTCGGTTCCTCAGTTACATTCAGAACCACAAACAAGCATGGCCCTTCCTTATTCCTGTAAATAGAGATGAAGTCCTGGATTATTACAATGTTATTAAATCTCCGATGGATTTGTCGACTGTAGAAGAAAGACTGTATCAGAGTCAGTATCAGACCCCGAAAGCCCTCGTTGAAGATCTCAGGTTGATTGTGAGGAATTGTCAGAAGTATAATGATACGACGACGGTGTATACCAAGTGTGCGGTGAAAGTAGAGAAGTACATGTGGAGTCTTATCGTGGAAATCCCGGAGTGGGTTGATTTACTTGGAGATTAAATCAGTTTTAATTCCTCCTCCTTGAAGTTCTCTTAATTCCTCGATAAGCCTCTTGTGTTTCTCTTTCAAGCACCTCGATTGTGAAAGCGGCCAAGAAAATACTCGCTGAAGCCGACCTCGATGTTGGAACGCACATGCAGAATGATTTAACATGGTTTTGAACCTCTGAAGCGAAGGAGATACTCTTGCGACATTCCAACCGTCTACACCTCAAGTCCTCACACCAGAAGAAATCCGTACAACATTTCAAACCATCTTTCACCATCATCGTCTGGCCTCGCACAGTGTCTTATCAAAAGGCTACGTCCTTTTCGCCTCATCTCGCTTAGGCGAAAATCCGGGACTGCGTCTTGAATTCTGACACCCCCTGGTGGGGATGTGATCAAGTAAACATAAAATCTCATACACGAAAACTTCATTTCCATACTACTGTCTCCTCTTAGTAACTCATTATTAGGACTCACAGCTGACGGCCACTAAACCCGGTCTCTCAAATATTCTTAACAGTATCTGCAGGGGAATGAAAATCGTTACTATTATAGGTGATTTCTGAGATAGTGTTCATAATGTAAAGCATTTTGTGGATTCATGAAAGTGGGTATGTAAGCGAAGAAATTCAAAGTAGGCAGAAGAGCCCGGGAATAAGAATAGAATAGAATATTTCAGCATCCGATATTTCTTACCTTGCTTACTTGTATTAGAATGTTATATATAGGAGAGAATTATTTAGACGAGAACCGTTTAGGAAGGTACATATTCGAATATATATATGTATATCTTAGTTTATATATAAATCTTTTTATTTAGTATATCTAAAACGAGATTAAGTTAAATAAGCCCTTAGTATATTCGATATGTATAAAGGTAAAGGATATACATAGTTCGAGCTAGATACTATTCTTAACTATATTACGACTCAGCCTTGGCGATATAGACTTTTCTCGTATATGATCAGCGTAATAGTGTCCAGCTTTAATTTATATTTGAAACTAAGAAGGCATAGAAGACCCGAGTTGTCTAGAACCTTAAACGACACTTGAAAATGAGTAGCAAGGTAGCTCCGAGGAGAGCTTAGTGTGGCCAAGGCCTAGTAAATAGTGTTATAAGAAGTACTGTATAGAACCTTGGGCGAGTTATCTCGACGTAACGGCACTACAAAGTTAAAAATATGGTTTGGCTTACGAGGGTTTAAGACAAGTGCGAGGATCCGGACCGATCGACTGACTAATTATTGGTTTCTAGGTATAAAACAGGAGCGAGGTGCGAAATCTAGAAATCGACACCTTACTCTTCTAATACGATTCTCCAAAGACTTCGCCTTCAAAGACCTCCATTCTATGTTCCATTTGAAATACTCTTTGTTACTCTATCCATCGATCCTTCTTTCACTATGAAAATCCAAAACATTCTTATTATCGCTTCTATAGCGACTAGTGTCAGTGCTGGTAATGGTTATGGGTGGGCATACTGTCAACAGAAAAATGTAGGCCGGTCTCTTTCCTTCTCTTTAGACAACGTCGTTGATAGGGCTAGTCGTTAATTTTTGATTAGGGGGTCGACCACAGTGCAGCCACGTATTATTCATGTGGAGGCCTTATACACAATGTAAACGCTTATGGCTGTAGCGATTGTAAATATCGGGCTGCTACTGATGAGGGTGATGCTATTGCAAAGTGCGTAAGCAGTGGCAAAAACATTCCGCCAAAAATAGTAAGATTTTACCTGCCTATCGTTATTCATGACTAGAAACTAATCGTATTCCACAAATAGTGGGAAAAGGGGTGTATAGAAGGCAAAGCGACATCTGCAGTAGGAAATTAGTAAATAGAAGAGATAAGGAAAAGAGATTGTTGCGATATATTCCACACACTCGCTTGGCGACCCACTATATGTGGGTCGCTTTCTACCTTGTGCGACTACCTTAAGTACTCGCACAACTTCCACTCCTTTAGCTAGACAGACACATTGAATATTATATACGTTTTGAACCCCTTATTTGCTTTACTGTTACGCACTTGTTATATCTCTATCCCAACAGAGATCGATTTATAGAATAATTTAGAATTATAGGATATAGTCTACTATACGTCTCTTGTTATCTGAGTTCTTGGCCGCTTATTCTATAGCCGCTCTCAATCTTAGCTTCTCTTTCTTTTATCCTCTAGGTTTCTCGAACCCAACTTAACCCCTCTGTTACGACATGTCGGTTAGTCTTAGCTGGGACTCCTGTCTTTGCTACTTCAACCCCAATCTCAGTAGCCTACATAGATGCCTAGTACTCTGACGCTTCCAGTCGGTCCGGGTTGTCCTATAAGAAGCCCTCTTTGCTCGTAGTTAGCTAATTATTATTAACCGCTTATCCATTCTACATTATGCCCTATTCGTCTTCTGAACATTGGTAGCAATGCTGGGATCTGAGCTTGTCTTGTCTCCTTAACGAAGTCTACTCGTTACAGAGTAGTCTTGGACTCCGGCGCCAGAAATCGCACTTTTGTCCCGCTTTCGCCTCTTGCACGTACCTGCTTGCTTTTACTACTCTTGCCGCGCCGCTCCGTACTTGCACGTGCACCAGCATCCGTACTTGTTATTTACAAGAATGCCCTTGTACTTGTTTACTTGTGCTTGTGTACATGTACGTAAGTCGCATTTTCCGAGGCTCTCATTTGAGCCCCCCTTTTCCTCTCGCTAGACTAGGCTTAAAAGACTGTTGGAGGTAGGTGGGTAACAAAAAGGTGTAATGGGACTGGGACAGTGTCAGACGAATTTTATAATAGCGTGGTTCTGGATATCTAGACGAGAGTAATTGTATATAGAGTACACAGGTAGGGGCAACGAGAGAAGGAACTCACTTAATACATAGATGCTTACAAGTACTTACTGTTCACATGAAAGATAAAGGCTTCTTTTAGGTAGGGTGATAGGGGATTTTTATTTTTTTGATTGATCGATAAGGGGGTAGGGATTGGATGTTAGGGGATACGATGTTAAGGGCAGACTAGCTAGCGAGCTAGCTAAAAGAAATCTCATCTCGTACGTAGCAAAAGGACATTGAGGTAGGAGTCTAAGGAAGATAACTTACCGAGTGCCTCTAGCTACCAATGAGTTAATAGGTAGAGTACTCTTTTACTCATATATAAGCACATTGCCATCATCATCGTCATATATAATCACAATGTCTTCGACTTCGTCATATCTAACTAGAATATCATCCTCACATAGAATAAGGATTTCTCCATCATCTACGACTAGAATATCTTCATCTTCGTCATTGGACTCAGACTCAGACTCAGATCGTGGTCCAAGGAACCCATTATCGCATCTTGGTGCAACGAGGTGCCCATTACCACACCGTCCCCACGGCGCCTCAACCTCCCCGTCTTCTTCATCCTCCTCATCTTCCTCGCGTCCAGCTGCTGGGTAGACATAAGATATGACCAACAGCAAGAACAAGGAGACCAGGGACAAGAAACACAAGAAGGCGGCCGTAGCTAGGGGTCCTAGTTCTATAACCATCTCGTTGTTATGGGATGAGAGTGCTTGGGTGGTATCCAAAGTACTTGAAGTATTTGGTGCAAGGCTTGGGTGAAACATTCTTGATATTTGGAAGGTGTTGCTGCTGTTAATTTGCTGGTGTTAAGGTGCAGTAGTAGAATGTTGGGGTTGTGAAGGGTGAAGAGTGGTGGGGAAGGGAGAGAGGTTGGGATGGTGAGGGGTATTTATAGGTCTTGGGAAGGAGATGGAAGAGTTGTTTTTTGGCGGTTGGGAATTGTTTTGGGATGGAGGGACGTTTGTTTTTGTGTTTGTTTTAAGAGAATGCGGACTTGGGATAGGATGTATTGTACTGTTGTTTTTTGTAGTTCTATTTGTTATAGAATAACTTTCGCTGGTTACTTCTTTCTACTATTGTGGAGATCCGACACTCTGTATTAATTCTCAACTTCATAATAAATTTACTTAGGCATTATGCTTAATTAGGCTTTTCAATTCTCTCATAAAGCACTGCACTGTTTGTAGTACCAAGTACATTCATAACTCGGGACAAAGAAATTATTCTTAAAGGCTTTGTTTAGGTAAGTGTTTCTAGGAGGAAGAAAGGATCGTTTAGGTTCTACTAGATAAGAGTCTTTGTTAATATTACAACGTAAAAGAGAGGTTCTAATTATTAAGTTTTAAGGGAATTGATTATTTGGGCGATACTTTAGCTTCAATCTTGGGTAGCTCGACAATGCTAATACTATAACGCCCCTGACCCGAAAAACACGACGAAGCGAGTCACCTGACTCGCCCCCTCGGCTCCCGATATATAACCCACACAAGCGCTTAGAACTCCCTTCTTCTCTCCTTAAGCTTTAAATCCTTGTTTACCAGGTACTTCAAATACACTTTACCTATTTATGATTCTCACAAATACCATGTGAATCTCACGTGCACATGACAAAAAATGATCAACTATGACTCATACCCACTCACTCCACTACACAACCTACCTCCAATCAAATCCCCTCAGCTAATCTGATCCGCCACGAAAACACCAAGCAGTGCGACAGTAGGTAGCTCCATAGACAGTAAGTGTACAAACCATGACGAAACCTTTCATCATAACTACTCACTCTACGCTGAGAGGTTGGGAATTTGCGGATGAGGTGTTTTAGTTGGGCAGATTACTCAGGATTGTTTGGTCTGAGTAAGCAATTTGATGAAGATGGTTAATGATGGAAGATGGGCTTTTATGAGTAGGAATGAGAGGATGAGGAGTTTGTGATGGAGTAGTATGTAGTAGGTAGTGGTATATATTGTAGAACGTAAAGAAATAAGATAGAAGAATGTAAATCGAAATATCATTCCTACTACAGTCAACGTTACAATAAACTCCAAAAGAAGAAAATGTAAGATCTGTTCCTCTTACCCCCTCCCATAAATACCAAGCCCAAAAAACATGATGACAAGAATTTTGCCGAAATGATATCTCATCAAAAGAAAATCATGAACAAACACTGGAACCGACATCGTCTGAGTTCATCCCTTCAATTTACTCCCTTGAGAACCAAAACAAATGAGAATCTGAGAGACTAATAACAAGCGCATCATCCCTTCTTCAACAAACCCCTCAAGATTTCAACCTCTCCTTCCAACCTCGCAACCCTCATCCTCAACGCCTCCTTCTCCTCCTCACTCTCCTTGAGTCTCGCCTCCAATCCCGCCATCTGATCAACACGTTTCTGTCGATACCGGCGCGCAGCCTGGGTGTTCTTAGTCCGCTTCTCGATTTTGGAGGTGTTTACATGTCCAGATGATTTTGATGGAGCCTTTGTTGCTGGAGGAGATAGAGATAAAGATTGGTTTGGTGACGTTGAAGTTGATGGACGTTGTTGGTAAGAGAGTGGTGTGGTATCCAGCGAAGGATTGGTAGTTGAAGATGTCATTGGTATTGCTTCATTGTTTGGAGAAAAGTCTGTTGTTGTATGTTAACATCAAGTACGCTTAACTTATACCAACCCATGGAAGAGATGAGTCATAAGATACAACAAGGAAGACTTACTCATACCGCCCTCACCAACACGTAAATCACCATCACTTTCAGAAATCTCGATTTCAAGGCCGCCCATCTCGAAGTGTTCCAAATCGAAGTTGGCATAAGAACCAAAATCGAAATCGGTGGAGGAAAGTTCAGGTAATAAATCTCCTTCAGAAGACGCAGGTACCACAGGCAAAGAAGCCCCGCTCGAATCATCGCATCCAGGCACCACCGAAAGGTAGGCTCGATTTCCACTCCTAATGCCCTCTCCTACACGTCCCATCCCATCAACATCAGCAATTGCAAAGTCTCCCCAATTCCCCTCAAACCCAAAATTCTCCAAACCATCACCCATCCCATCCCATCCTCCATTCTCCCACCCACTAAGCTCAAATCCCATCTCAATCCCACCATCACCCACTCCATCGTCCCAAGAAAAACCACCCCCAAACCCCCCATCAAGGAGGTCTACAGCTGCATCCTCCCTGTTGCGGTTGGAAGAAAGCTGTCGCGATGTAGATGGCACAGGCCGTTGTTGTTCCTGTTGCTCCGACCATCCTGAAATGTTACTTTGACGGGCCCCGGACGACCCGTAGTATCAAGAATCCGATGTTGTCAGTTACGATTTCTTTTGAAGAGGAAAAGTGGTTGGTGGTGGAAGAAAGAAAGAAAGGAAGGGAAGAGATCGAGAGCTTGGAGGGGTAAATAAGGCAGCTACGGGTAGCAGGGATTGGGTCGCTACGAGTAGCTAGCGTAGTGCGTGCGTAGTCAGCGTAGTACAAAGGGGGCGGTGCCAAGAGGATGGCTGATGAGGTGAGGAGTCATCTATCCTTGGAGGTGCAGATGTCGTATGACAAGATAAGGGATCTACGAATTGTACGCAGAATACTCGGGTCGACTACTTCGACTTTGAACATGTTTGAGAAATATTTCCTTCTACGCATTACTCGTGAAGCAAAGTAATCGTAGCACTGCCACAAGTTCTTCTTAATACCCAACAATTAAACTCCCTCCTTTATCCTTATTGTTAACTGAGATTCTTTATCCAACTAATTTCAACAATCCCTGTCCCCCTCAAGAAAATAACTCACCTAAATAAAGACCTGAGAAATACCTTTTCCATCCTTAACCACTCAACTGTGACAGTCAGCACAAGCGATGGCTCAAATCAAAAGTCTTATTAAATGAAAATTACAATCCTCTCTAAAAAGATGATGGCAAATTCCAGAGATAGGACAACCTTACACTTCTAACAATCACCAAGTCCAAGATTCCACTAGAAAAGAGTTGTTCAGCTAAAGGCGTTCATTCTCAACAAGACATGGTGAACAATGCACCATCTTAGCTCTACAGAACAACACAAACCCCTAATGAAAAACAACACTATCCCAAACCCATAATTCCACCCAGCCTTCCAAATCTCCTTTCTCGCTCCCTATTCAACCCCGCCTTTCTACTTTCCCTCGCCGCATCCCAACTTCACAACCCAGCCTCTAGCCATCTATTCAAATTACCAAGCTGCAACACATCAACCATGTACATCCCAACCCTCATCCCCCGATCATCTCCCACTCCAACTGTACCATCTCCATCAAGCACTCCCTCGCCCTCAGACGAAAACTCCCGAGCTTTACTCAGAGTAGTAGCTCCCATAGCCGGGATCGTGTTTTTGCTATGGTGCATCTGCGTCGTCCTCTTGGTTCGCGCTGCTATGGCGGCACGGCGAAAGAGACGTCGTGGGAAAGTTGAGGCGTATGAGTGGCCGCAACCACTGAGTGATACTGGGGCAGTTAGGAAACCTAATGTTTCTTCGTGGTGGTCTATGAGGTAAGTCCCTGGTTCTTTACCCTTCTTCCTGTTCTTTTTTCTCTTTTTGAACAAATATTAGCTATGGGACTTGGCAAAGTGTTATCATAACCTTGTTAACTTACTTACCTTACCCTCGCTAAACAATTAATAAAATTATACTTTAGAAAATAGTAAAATCTATATTTATAACGCGAGTCCCTATAGAACTAAAGTCTAGAAATAAAATTCTC
Organism: Hymenoscyphus occultus; assembly: GCA_900536445.1. Taxonomy (NCBI): domain Eukaryota; kingdom Fungi; phylum Ascomycota; class Leotiomycetes; order Helotiales; family Helotiaceae; genus Hymenoscyphus; species Hymenoscyphus occultus. The sequence continues at coordinate 231,927 of UNPT01000024.1, forward strand.
TCTCCTTAATTTAGCGATACTTCGATAACTCCGAATCCGCTATTAACTTAGTATTAGACAAGCGATTCTACTAAGAACTAAATAACGTATAAATACTACTTCTTACTTTCTTTCTCTAATATATCTAATCCTATATACTACTCTAGCTCCTTCTACTCTAGCTACGTTTTCGCTCTTACTAGTATACTCTAGCTTAAATCTAAAATCTAAACTCTAGCTTAGGTTCTAGCTCTTTACTCTTATAATAGTACTAGCTCTCTTTACTCTCGCGTATTAAATAAAAAAGAACGAACTAATAGAGGCTCTTTAACTAGAAAAACTACCCTCCTCTCTAGGAGTTAAATAAACTAATACCCTAGGCGTATAACTAGACCTATAACCTATTACTAAGAATATAGAAGGTAAGAGTACTAGATAAGTTATATTTAGATAACTAGGGAGCTAGCTACTATAGGTAGGAGCCTAGCTATATAGCCCTGGTATATACCCTTCTTTATTATACGCTCTTGTTCTATTCTATATATATATATATATATATATATAGTATCTATACGGCAGTCTATACGGTAAATAACACTGGTTAGATTAACTAACAACAATAAACAAATTATAAAACCACAAAAAAACAATAATATTATACACCCCCCTATCTCCCAACGCGTACAGCCCACCAACCAACGACACCTATGAATAATCCTCACCCCCACAAAACAACCCCAAACCCCCCAAACCCCTCTATATAAAACCCAAATCCCCCGCAACCCACCTCCCTTCCACCAACCCTCCACACCCTCATACAAACCACCACTTATCAACAACAACAATCCCATCACAAAACCAGCAACCACCTCAAAAATGGAACCCCCCACCACCACCGAAATCATAATAACCCTAGGACCCCTGTCCAAGCTCCTAATTTTCAGTTCCTTATACCTAGTCTTTTGGTGCGTATCCCGTTTTCTAGGGGTATTGTTTCGAGTTTTACTACGTCCTTTAGATCGGGACGAGGACGAGGAGGAAGAAGAAGAGGGAGAGGAAGAGCTGTGGCTACAGTATGATGATGAGGGAGAGAATGAGTATGTGGATGAGGATGGGGATAGAGATGAGGATGGGGATGGGGATGGGTTAGATGTATATAATAGAGAGGGCATTTTGAGGATGAGATATAGGACTAGTGAGTACAGGTATGAGTTTACCCGACGAGTCATCTCTAGAGCAACTTTTTAGCTCTTGATTTAAATCCTATTAACAAGTCCTCTCCTCTAGATTGTTCTTTCAAACTCCTCCTAACTCCTACTAACTCCCTTTACAAAAGTTACAAAAGTTATCTTTCTTTTCGCAACATCTATCATCTATCAAGTATCTAGCTCCTCAATCAAGCTTTCCAACACTTAACACTCAACCCCACCCCCAAGCCCAAACCCCTTATCATCAAATCAAAAAAAGAAACTCCTCTGTCCCTACTCTCCTTATCTTCTATCCCTACAAATAACAGTGCGAAAATATAATAATCCACATGTAACATATATTAAACTAACGTCCTCTCCCATCTACACCCCCTTACTCGGCCCTCTGTCAGACACCCAGTACTTATAAATAGTGGGAGAGATAGTTAGTTATATGTCAAACCAAACCAAACCTACAAGTCTATAGCCCAAAACTGGCCATGAGAATAAGCGAGTGAGGGGGAAAGGAGGGATGTTACCCTACCGTAGAAAACCAAATGTGGAAACTTTTTCTAGACGTAGTCGGTGCGTCAGTCCTTTGTGATATGCTTAATATATATATACAGTACAAGTCTCCAGATCTCCGTATACCCACCCCTTTCCCCACTCTACCTCGCCATATCACAGGATGCCCATCCATTCCACAAGCCTCTCTCCTACCTACCTAGTCCCCACATGACCCCTCCTCCCCCCCCAAAAAGGGGAGGAAAATGTATAATACACAAAACCCCAAACCCCAAAACGAAAAACAAAACGCCATTTTCCTATCTGTTTATCACACAAAAAAAGAGAAAGCCTATAACTCAACACTCTCCTTAACATCCTTAATCCTCTTCCCCTCGGCGCCCCCAGGAGTCTTCAGTCCAAAAAATACTATCGTACTGACAGCCAAAACCCCCATGCCACCGATGGTATATGCAACCTCCCGTCCCGCCCACCAGTACACACTGGTAAAGAGAATCGGTCCAATGCCTCGACCCAACTGTCCCCAACTTCTTAAATTGCCCAGTTTCCCACCCCGCTCGTCCTCTCCGGCTTCGAAAGAAGACAGAGCGTTGAGTCCCATCACCACGGTAGAAGTGGTGACCGCAAGGAGGGTAGTCGCAAGATAGAGTCCGGCGACGGAGTCGATGCGCGCGAGGAGGAGGAGGGCGAAGAGACAGGAGACGACTCCGATGCGGACGGATAGGAGAGGGGGGAGTTTACGAGTTACGCCTCCTTGGAGGATGGATGCTACGAGGCCCATGTATCCGAGTAGTTTCCCGTTCTTTGCTGCCGTGTATCCAAACAGGTCGAATGTCATGAAAGGAAGTGAGAATTCCATCCCAGAGAAAAAGAGGATGAAGGTCAAATGCGTAAGGTTGAGGAGGAAATGTGAGTTCGTGCGCGTAAATGGTTTTTTGGCTGTTGTTTTTGCGGCGCCATTTGTTTGCTTGGATGTTGTTCCATTTGGTTTGGTGGTGCCGTTTGATTTTTCTGATTTGGTGTTGCCGTTGAGTGCCTTTGCCTCGGCGACTTTGCTGGGTAGAGTTTCTGGGAGACAGAAATACAGGTATATCGTCTCGGTGACAATCAAGAATAGCGAAAACGCAGCTGCAGTCGCAAATGGGTTTGCCTTCACCAAGCTGATCGAGCTTAACCAAGCTCCCAGCGCGGGACCAAATGTAAAGCTGATGCTAAAACATACACCCACCAATGCCATTGTTGCCCCGCGTTGTTTCTCATCCGAGATATCGGTTGCGATCGCAATCGCAAGTTGAACATTGCCCTCAGAGAGTCCACCAACTATGCGCGAAAGGAGGAAAGTACGGAAATCAGTGGCGCATACCCAGAGGAGAACACTGAGGATATTCCCCATCATACTGAATAACAGGGCGGTTCGGCGGCCATAGCGATCGGAAAGCGTGCCAATTATGGGGGAAGAGAAAGCCTGGAGAAGACTATAAACCATTAGTCTCATTTAATTCCACCGCTGTTACGGAGTCAAAATCTCACGAGAATAAACTCCCCAGAGCTCCTCCAAGTAACACAATATCATATCTCGAATCAATGGGTCGGGAAAAGGAAGCTTTGTATGCATTCAAATACGTGAGGATATGCGACAATATCGAGGGCGATGTATTAGCAGACGAGAATTCGACCGGCGCTTCTTGGGATCTGTAGAATTCGAGGAGGGAAGGAAAAAGTGGTAGGATGAAGGTAAATGATATCTGCGTATACACATTAGCCACAGGGAGACAAATATAGTGGTGTGATTTAGGGCCCTAGGTCTTAGTCGGGGCCTTGGAGAATGACAACGTACCAAATCCAGTAAGAGCGAGACAAACACCACTTTCAACACCTTCTTCCGCACGGCTGGTTCTATGAGAGCGGCCATTCTGATGAATTACTTGCGATTTTTACCCAAGTCTGCGATGAATCCTCCGAGCTTAATATATGCAAAGAAAGAAAAGAAAATCTGGCGGGTTTGCGATGAGTCCGGCGAACGAGTAGTCGGTGGCTGCGTCAGGCCGCAAACATACGAGACGACGGCGTCCACAGGTGGCAGCGGCTGCAATGCAATGCTCGTGTCGTATTGTGCTGACTCAACAATATTTAAGAAGGATGCGATGGCGAAGGGTGAATCGATTCGAAGGAAATATTAGAAAAGAATAGAGACAGTACAGTGATCAGGCCAGCGTGTCAAAGTTGGAGAGTATTGAATGGTGGTGGTGGTGGTGAACAATCATATGCGCATGTTCTTCAGGTGCAGGAACGGCCGGAGTTCTAGAAATGACGACGCAGTGGAGGTCCTCAACCTTTGGTGGAGAAGGGATGCTGAGCTTTTTCCCCGCCAACAACGTAACCAGCTGAAAAATGTTCCGAAAAAACCACTATGAAAATCCTAAAAATGAGTGTTGACAAAGATTATCTGATAGATTTGGAAAATATGAGCAAGGGAATAGCTTCACGGATTTACCTAAGTAGTTCTTTCCACAAGCTCTATCCCACAGCACTCTTTTATAGCTCCCTGAAACTCCCAAAATGCTTGGGCTGGCTGGCGCTGGGCTGATCCCCTCGCTTTCCCGATTGAGCGGTCCGAGATTTCTACAGCTACAGTGCGGTACTGACAGGGCATGGGAGCCACGAGCTAACTGACTGCCGAAAGCCAAGAAGGGGAGTTCGTGGCGTAATCTTGAATCCGAACTTCGTAAACCAGGATCCGAACTTTTTATTCACTTTGACGAATGGATAGGGGTGAATTGGTCATACATACCTGGCGGAGTAAAAAAAAAAGGAGTAAGTACAACATGTGCATTAAGCGACGAGCGTTCTTCTATTCACCGTGACAATAGTTGACCATCGCTGGGAATCTAGACTACCTATATGAAGTACCACCTCCCATTTTGATATAGATATCCCATTCACCCTCTCGAGACCTTTATCATGAGCTCCAATTTTATAAAAAAAAACGTATCCTGATGTCTACATCAAGCGGGTGTGAGTCCCACCTGTACTCCACCTCCCACAGCCTGTGTGATAGTGAGATATTCTCGGAAAGGAGAATCATCTTTACTCTCAATTGATTTAAAGGTTTGTAAGAGTCTGACAGCGCAATATGAAGCTTCAATCAAGGCGAATTGTTGTCCGATGCAGATACGTGGACCCCCGTTGAATGGGAGGTATTGCCAACTATGTTAGGTTAGTACATGATTTCGGCCGCTCTCACGGAGATATCTGCTTACCCAGGTCTAAGATCACTCCATCTCTCCGGCTTGAATTCATCAGAGTCTTCGCCATATAAATCCTTTCGTCTATGCATCACATATACTTGATAATTGACGATTCCACCTTTAGGGACGAAGATGGGAGACTTTCCATCCTTTCCTCCGCCTACTGGGAGGGTTGTATCCCTATTGGCCTCTCGAGAGTTGATTGGGACAATTGGATGCAGACGAAGAGCTTCAAAAGTCAGTATTTGATGTACCGCCACAACACGAAGAACGACTCACTTTCGTTCATGACCCACTGCATATACTTGAGCGATTTGATCTGCTCAAATGTAGGAATTCCGGATCCCAACTCCAAAACCTCGGCCCTGAGTTGGTTCCAAACATCGGGTCGACGAGCCAGATGCCAGAAAAGGAAGCCCAATAAGCTTGCTGTAGTATCACGTCCAGCCAACAAGATGTTCAGAAGTTCGTCCCGGATCTTTGTTGCTGAGAAGTCGGTTTTTGCTAGTTCCTCCAAGAAGACATATTTCTCAGGATCTTTCTTGTCCTTGACAACCTTCTCTTGCGTGAGGTTTTTTTGGTGGAGGTCAAGAGTACTTTTCACATATTTATCAATGTAGGTGTGAACGTAGTCTCTGCTTGATTCATACTTTGGATCTTTGATGAACGCCGCCAACCAACCAACTCGAGTTCTACGTGATATTTAGTATCTGCTCTTCGCATGGCTGGGGCTCGCTTACCTGATCCCGACTTTCTCGGTCACATATTGAAATGCCTCTCCAAATTTGACACCAGCGGCGCTATTCGGGTCCTTTTCATCAAGTACATTGGTACTGTAGCCAAACAGGAAGTCGGTCGCCGAATCCAAAGTAAGCATGAAGAACAACTCCTGCAAATCAACCACAGATCCATCTCTGGGTATCCGCGCAAGCAATTTTGAAACATGCTCCTCGAAAGTCACGATATCTCCTACCTGACTTCTCGTGAAATTTGGTCGAAGCAAAGCTCGCGAAGTCTCCCATTCAGAGCCATTGGTAGAGAAGATCCCATGACCGAAAATATCGCTTACAGCGTCGAGTCGCGGCTTCGGTAAGTCAAATTCTTTGAACTGGGTCGCCAAGATGGCCTTTACATTCTCCGGCTCGCAGGTCATGATGATTTTGGCACCCAATAGGCGCTGGGAGAAAGTTTTGGTATTTAATCTCGTGTAACGTGCTCGCACATTCTCCAATAGACCGCCGATTTTGTTCAGCTTCATGTCCTCCATGAAGATGTCCAACCCAATGATGAAATCCTTATGAGGATACGCAGGATATGGTTTGCATCCATGTCTGCGAATAATAACGGCGTGACGGCGATAAGTGAGTCCTATGCTGACCAGCTTGGACAGCAAGAGGAGACCACCCAGTCCGGCGCAGACGATGACGAAGGGGTGGTAGTCTTGAATTTGTGCGGAAAACATGATGAGGCGGTTAGATGAGTTGGCGAGTCTTGTCTCGAAGGCAGAGGGAGTGTAGTGTAGTTTCCGGTTGCAGGACAGCCGGCCACATGAACACACCACAAAGATATCCAATAGAGTGGGCAATCGACTGATCCACAAGCTTGGAGTGGAATGGAGGAAAGTGACACAAACACCAATACGGAGGAAGGGACGATTCCGTGAAGTATTTATATGTGTAGAAAGGGTGGAGGGAGAGATAAGAGTTCAAGCAAAAGGCTCAGTAGGAAGCATGCTCGAAGTAAATCATGTCCAAGAACCCGAGACGGGATAAGGTTTGGAGTAACTCAAATAAATCATGTATCTTTCCCATCTTCTGCGCCCTTTTGCCATGCTGAGAAATAGCCGGCGTCGCTCGGCGCCGATGTGATCAGTATTCGACCTCCACCTGGGCATCTGCGATGCAATGAAAATGACCATTTACTCATCGCGGTCGTTTCAAGCATTGTACATGGTCGCAGTCCAATCATCTCGAGTCTTTGCTCACACTGCAGAATGGGCGTGTGACAACCGAGGTTAAGGTTCCGTGCCGCCGCCACCGATCCAGGAACCCTGCCATCGGTAAGTAAGATGATGTCGGTAGTGACTGCTAATTCTCGTATAAACACTTACTTCGATAGGTAACCTCCGTGGCCTCTTAATTCGGACGACTGCGCATTAGCAATCCAATTAATTTGTTCTTGATGGCTGCATTCATCGGCGTTTCTGTAGGATTGCACAAGTATTACACCATTCAACCGCCAAATCAGACTCATCAGATACGTTCGGCCTTCGTTCTTAATTTTTAAGCCCGACCACCGAATCCGCTTTTATATTCTACGAAATACCTCCTACTCCCCGCTCTTGATGCACTGCAAAGGCTAAAGGCTCTTGGTTTTTCTTGTCCAGAATGACAACAACGGTGACCAACCAGGTAACTCACGGACTGTTATATGCCCGAGCGACGAGTACTCCGTACAGCACATCATTCGCACTTGGTAGAAGATGAGAAAGAAGGAAAAGCTTGGTAAGAAAGAAGTTGATATGGCGTGCGAATTATTGATCGTACCTGAGAAGCTTCTCCAAGTCCCGGTAAATACCTTGGTATTTTCGACGGAGAATACGAAATATTTCATTCACCAATCGTGGAATTGGCCAAGTACAACACAACTCTAGTGAATTCTGGTGTTGATATATTAATTTTCACATACGCTCCGTACCTCTGTAGTGCTAATCAACCGAGCGTGGCAGACAGACGCAGTATTAAGCGAACAAAATATAACAAATCAGTCGTTCTTGAAAGCCACCTTGACACCATTTCTGCTCTCCACGGACGGCGTAATCTTCTCTACATACTCGAGTACCGGGTCGCAATTCTCAATATGTTCAAACCTTTGTGTCAATCTGACCAAGAGATATATGGCGTATGTCATGACTTGTTGCTGGGCCGGGCAGATTCGAGGGCCACCCCAAAAGGGAAGAAATTCAAACATGGATTTACGACCAACCCAGCGATCTGGTTTGAATTCTTCCACATCGTCGCCCCAAGTCCCTTTATCATGGTTCATAGCCCAAGTCCCAGACACCACAGGCGTACCCTTCGGGACGAAAATCGGACTCTTCCGGTCGGGTCCACCACCAACAGGCAAGACGGTATCACGAACAGCGATCCGCCAAACTCGTGCTGCAGGACCGATTGTTCGAACCGTCTCTTGGAAAACGTAACGAAACTTGGCAAGTGACTTGAGGTTTTCGAATGTCAGAGCTTCGTCTCCCATTTCTAAAGCTCTTCGTCGAAGCCGAGTCCAAATATGAGGATGTCGTGCAAGTTGAAAAATCATGTTACTTGCTGAGACACCAATGAGATCGCGTGCAGGGAGAAAAACCGCAAGGACTTGATATCTCAATTGGATAGGATCCCGAGTCTGCTTGGCCATCTCGTCTAACAAAATGTAGCGTTTTTTCGCTTGAGGGCCCTTTGGCGTGGATCTCCCTTCAGCTGTTTCTTCGAGCGCTCGAGCGACTTGATCGTCAACATATTGGTGGACTTTCGTATAAGCCTCCTTGTACTCCTGGTCGACATTCTTTCGATAGAACTGGAATTGTTGCCACCCTGACTCTCGGCGTTTAATTGTCCATACTTGAGCTTTCTCAAAAGCTTCCAGGAACTCAGTGGCCTCGGTAGATATTTCTGGCTCCAAATATCCCAAAGACCTTCCAAATATGAACCCCATCGATACATCGAGGAACAAGCGACGAAGTAAAGGCTGCACATCAACCATGCCCCCATCAATAGGAAGGAGGTTCATAAACCGATCAACAAAGGACGCCAAATGATCAATATCCGATATCTCCCCCCTCGAAAAGATGGGTTTTATCATGTCCCTGGAATGCTTCCAAACCGGCCCATCCGAAAATAGGATACTGGGTCCAAACAATGGAGCCTGCGCAACTGCCCTCTCAGGATCTTTCCCATAATCTTGAAAGGACAGAGCAGCCACCTTCTGGACATTGGCAGGTTCGATGGTGTTAATCAATGGCTTGCCCCTCCAAATCTCTTCAAAGGTCTTGCCGTATTTCTCGAATTGTTCTCCGTAGAGTCGGAAATATCGTCGGTCTTTAATGGCTTGCGCGCGCGCGCGATCCATATCTGACCCCAAGACACGATCTTCGTGCGGGTATTTTGCTGGTTCTTTGCAGTTGTGTTGGCGTTTGAGTGCGCGGATCTCTGTAAAGCGACGCCATTTTGGATAAAATATGCTGGTGATGATAATCAAGAAGGAGCCGATGAACAATCTTATCACTCTACCATGATTGAGAAACAGTGAGTCCATTTTTAGGCTAACCCCTTCTATGAATAACAGATGAAGAGTAGTCAATGAATCGAAGCGCCAAGGCAGTAGCGAGATAATTGGGAGGATCAATTGGCAGGTGTTGTCTCTTCTCACTTCAGACCATGTTGCGAAATGGACGAAGTACTTTATAATGCGGATGCGAATGCCGTGATCCTGTCATTTTGAATCAACAGGTATCTGTTTATTTGATTTATTGTAATTGGATGGGATCTACAAGTTGTTGGTCTAAGTGGTTCTACTAACCTATTTCGTCTATCATGCCGTTCCAACCGCTTCCTACAGCGAATGTCACGCCGTTGCTTTTGATACTGTAGTTCTCGAAAGTGGGGGGTCTTGAAGCTCTACCCCTCAAGATCAATATTATGAGAATTGTTTTTTACACGCTTAATATTAGGACTTGCGATAAGTTATCTCTTTAGGTGGAAATATAGGACCCTAGTCTCTATTGTACAGTAAAGGGAACCCTCATAGACGATAGTAATAGCGATATGGAAAACTTGTAGATTAAATTAGTCATACCAACCGTTGGAATAGCCTAATCAAGGAGGTAACTAAATGGTTGAGAGCTTTCCGTATCGCCAGAAGAAGAATATAAAACGAAATTTCTACCAGGGCACCGTCTCCCTATATCTACAGTTGTATCGCCAAAGTAGTGGACCCCTCTTTCTCCCTCTCTAAAATATCTTCTATCCTCTGATACCTCCCTACGCAGCCAACTTGGCCATCCTATTCTCCAGAATTCTTGAAAACCCACACTCTCATCTATCTCTCCTTTAGCGCGCCTAATACAGAATGGCACAACTTGACATTACCGTCGGTGGCGTCGTCAGTCTTTGCACAGTCTTCCTCTTCCTAACAACAAGCACCCTTATCCTCCGGTTCTTCGCGAGGTACAAACAAGGAGGCAAAAAAGGAATCGATGACTGGACCATTTTGGCAGCCTGGGTAAGTCGCCAATCTCCATATTGACAATTCATAACTGAATATGCATTTTAGATCTTCTTTGTTGGCGAGACTGCAATAATGTTTTATGGTAAGACCCATTTTCCTGTGGACTGGATCGTGGAGTCTCCTCTCCGGGACTAACAAATTCACGATATCGATAGGAGTCTCACAAGGTATTTTTGGGCATACCCAGCCCAAGGATAGAAAGGTGGTGGCAGTGCAGCACGTTACCATGGAGAAGGTCAGAATACATCTCCTTTCCTTCCGATGATATTGGAAGCTAAGATGTACAGTACAGCTTTTCATCACGCTTGATGGTTTATGTGTGATGACACTAGGAGTGGCAAAGCTTAGTGCTCTATTCTTCTATCGCCGCATTTTCTGTTCTACAGGACGTCTGGATTTCTTCAATATCATCACTGTCCTTTTTATCGTGGTGGTAACGGTGTGGACTGTGGTGTTCTTCGTCATGACATTCAGGCTTTGCGGTCGCCATGGCGTTGAGTGGATTGCTCAGCCTGGCAATACTGCGAAGTGCTCGCTTATATATCCCTATTTTGCGGCAACTACTATATCTGATGTTGTTCTTGACGTTTTGCTCCTTGGTCTTCCTATTCCGAAGGTACGTCGCGTTCTAGAAGCCACATCTTGAGCTTCGATACTGATAAAAAAATAGATTTGGACGCTCCAAATAACTACCGGACAGCGACTTGCGGTATCGGGTGTGTTTATATTTGCACTTGTGTGAGTCATATTTTCCAAATCAAACAAGGCTGCGTAGAACCGACTAACATTGTGCAGCGGTCTGGCGGCAAGTCTAACTCGCATGATTAACACACTTCATCTGGTAAAAAACGGAAGAGAAAAGAACTCGAAATATGGTGACCGTAAGCACCAGCAGCTCCTTTCGTACTACTATAACAAGTCCTGTCATTAATGAAATTTCGTGGCAGAAACCAACACCCAAAACGCATATTACATGATTCTAGAAGCCGGTTTTACCATCGTCGCTGTGAATCTCCCTTCATTCTGGTATTTCACAGTTGGCGTTGCCCCTGAACGGGTTCTGGGTAGCGTTCGAAGCATAGCATCCCTGACCTCAGGTCGAAGCTTGCAAGATTACTCTAAGAGAACCCGAACTGTTGAGGATCACGTCACAAGAGACGCTTCTTCTGGCGAACGAAGCTTATATAATTCAGCTTCGATCTTGAATAAACACGGTGCAGACACGGTGGTGGAAACTTATGCTATGGTGGATATGGAATCTGGTGTCAAGAAGTCTGACGGCATTCATGTTGAACGCAACTTTTACCGTTCGGAAAGACAAGCATAGACTATGGATGAAGAACATTCCTGATGACTCGAGAGAAGAAGAGGGTGATATATCTCGATTAGTTGTTGTAATTTCGAACAGTTTCAATCTTACTTCTCTCGACAGATCTTTGAGCGTCCATCTCCCCGATCAGGCCAAGAACACTGTTCAACAATATATTCATATATTTTCACACCAATGCCTTTATACACGACAAAGCTTTCCATTTCCATTTGGAAGCCCATTCGCTGTAACTACGGCTCATCTCGGCTATATTAACAAAACTCAGCACTTTAATCTCCTACCACCTAGCTAGTGTTCTGTTCAGCGGGTCGTCGCGATTTCTTTGATATAACTACTGCCGTTTTCATCGCGAGGTCTATATATTTGAAGAAGCGAGTCGAACAACAAAATCCCCCTACTTGTTTCCTGTTCACAGGAGATGCCTGCATATTTCATTACGTGGCTTTCCGAGGTTTGAGTTTCGAGAGGCGGGCTTTCAAGGAAAGTTACCTAGTCATAAATCAAGGGCTCATTTAACAAGGTATATAGAGGTCTTCCCTCGCCCATTTTCTATTCCCTTTCCTAAACATACAACTTCAAACACCTACCCTTTATCACTCTCATCTCCCTTTCCCAACAAAGAAATCACATATCTATCGAACCATGAACTTCCACACTCTCTTCTTCACATTATCCCTCATTTCGGCTGTCGCTGCTGGAGGACCAAGTCCTGCAGGTCCGAACAATGGAGAACCACGAGATAGACGATACTCGCAAGCTCGTATTTCCGCCTATCTCTACCTTATTAAGTGTATTTTACTTAAGACCTTATTAAGTATCTTTTAGTTAACCTTATTAAGTATATTTAACTAAAGTATTATTAAATATATTTTAATAAAGACCTTATTAAGTATCTTTTAATTAGGGTCTTATAAAGTATTATTTATAAGTTTTATTAGATATCTTTAATTTAGATTTATTAATACCTTTTTATTTAAAACTTTATTTACTATCAAAAGGTTATTGAGTATTTTTTAATTAAAGCCAATTAAATAATCTTTAATTAAAGCCTTATTAAGTACTATTTTATTAAGGTCTTTTTAAGTATTCTTTTTATTTAAACGTTTTTAAGTACTCTTTTATTTAAACGTTTTTAAGTACTCTTTTATTTAAACGCTTCTTATATAAATATATAATTAAAACCTAATAAAATAAAACTTAAATATTTATATTACTTTTTAGTATATTATTTAAAGAAATAATAGAGTATTAATATAAAAAGAATAGTATCATATTCGACTATTAAATATATATTTATTAATTTATAAAAGTAAGTTTATAAGTAATAATCTTCTAATTTAATTTAATTTAATTTTATTTAACGTCCGGCGAATACAACTAGCCGACTCGTAACTAGGTTCTAGAAATCCCACAGTAGGGCAAAGGACGCTAGGGGGGTGCCCTAGGTGACAGGGGGTGTAGAAACAAGACTACTCTACAGGTGACAGAGAAAGGAGCAGGCCCGCTTCTGGACAAGCCCCAGTAACTAAACAGGTAAATATAATAGGAAGACTAAAAGAAGGTAGTAAAAGGACTAGTCGGAGGCCGGCCGTATAGGGCAAATCTCCGAGTAGAAGTTGGATTTATAGAAGAGCTCTCTAAAAAGCTTCTCCGAGAAGGGGCCAAAGAGAAGGCGAGGGTCGCGTTTAGCTTTCGCTATAAGTTCAGGGATCTTTCGCTTAACTATTCGGCAGAATAGAGGGTGGAATTGTATCTTCTCCCTGCCACAGGAGCAGTCTCTGGCTTTGTAGAGAGTATCGAGGTAATAGAATCGGGTGTAGTAAATAGTAAAGTCCCCGTGGCCAGTTCTAGCCGCTATTAGGCGCCCGAGAACCTCGCGTAGGAGCTTAAGGGACCGAGGTTTTAGAACCTATCTTATAACCCCTAGGTCCTTATAAATGGGGGGAAGGGTAGTACGCCAGAGATTGTTAGCTAGCCTAGAGCTTTCCTCCTTAATCTGTCTCTTAAGCGAGGCTGTACAAAGGGGGGGAGGGCTGTTCGGTATAGCGCGAGCGGCGACGCCGGCGGCCCTGTCTACGACTTCGTTCCCGTATATCCTATTATGGCTCGGACACCAACGAAAGGCTACTTTGCCCGGATATTACTAAGTGAGGGAATAGACTTTGTTAAAGACCTCCTAGGAGGTCCCTACCGAGCGGAAGGAGAGTTAAAGCGTAGCTTCTAGATTGTCGAGGTAGACCTAGTAGCGCTAAGCCTAGGTCTAGGAGGGGGACCTTATAGCGAGCTCAAGGCCGAGTAGAGCAGCTCTAGCCTCGGCGTCATATATCTCTAGGGTCTGCCCAAAGGGGTAGGACTTTGTATTAAGGATAGAGCCGCCGTAAGTAAGGTAGACTCTACCGCCGGTACTCCCGTCTTCTAGCCTAGAGCCATCTGTATAGATAACTAGGTCGGTGTGTAGTATAGTGGCCAGGAATTCTAAGAAGCGCTCCTTATATGTATCCTTATACCCTATAAGGGTCGGACCGCCTATAGTAGTAAGACGGGCTTCGTAGTCGAAACCCCGGGTCTATAGGGGATCTTGGATCGGGTCTATAGACTCGGAGGGTAGGAGGGCCCGCCTATTCCTATAGAAGAGCCTAGAGCTAAGGCAGGGCGAGTTAGCATAACGCCGGAGGGGGTAGTCTAGGTTAAGACGTCGAGTTTTAGCCTCTAGTGCCTCGCTACGTCCTAAAAGAGCGATTTCCGGGGCGAGTAGTCCTGCCTCGAGAAGGAGGACTAAGGAGGGGGTAGTCCTATAGACCGGTAGAATAACTTTAGCGCACTTATTTATAACCTAGCTAAGGAGGCCGAGGTGTTTACCGATTCGGTTATTAACTTGCTAGGACTTTAACCCTCTAGTCTTAGACTAGCCAGGATAGTAGGTCTTACTACTAAAGTATACAATAGAGAGAACACAGGCCTGTTTTAGGAGGTGTAGGGGAGAGCCGTGAACCGTGTTTATTATACTCTTTAGAGCTTAAGTAACTATAGCAGCTTTCCCCGCTATTCGCTTAACGTAGCTAAGGAAGGAAAACCTTAGGTCGAAGTAGATACTAAGCCAGCGGAGCTCTTGGGTTAGGAAGATAGTGTGACAGACGTGCTTCTGGACAGTCGGAACAAACAACACTCTATTCTTAGGACTAAAGACGAGGAGAGAAGGAGAGCTCGAGAGAGCTGGGAACTAAATACAGGTCGCGCACGCTAGTACTAGCGCGCCTCGCTAAGCGAGCATGTGACATCCAGCCCTCGTGACCATAACCGTCACATCACCCCCCC